>LDKF01005253.1:0-12864 GCA_001026735.1 Rotylenchulus reniformis | reverse complement strand
AAAAAATCTGACCTTCCAGAAAAAAAGTTATGATGAGTTTATTATCGCTGGCGCCCAAACGACCCGCTCCGTTCGTTGAGACCCTTACGAACGAGGGTAGGACACACCCCCCTACTTTTTTATGTTAGTTATACGGTTTATAATAAACATTTCTTAAGCTTGCCTTTCCGCGGATAAAGCAGACCATCAGACAACCACGCAAGCAATCCACAGCATTGTATTCAGCAAGCAGTTCGACCATGAACAACGGGACTCGCACGGCACGGAGATGATTTGCGGTGGTCACCAATCCGCCGGCCATCGAAGTGAGTTCCGCTGCAGAGCATTCTTGTCCCGTTCCTGAGTTTTAATTAGAGTTAGACCACTTATCGTAGGTTCACCTTATTAGACATTTGCGGCCCCGACATTTGGGGCTAGTCTGTGGAGTCAAAAAATAGTGCAAAAAATTAGCTACAAAATGAGCCTTCCGCTCGAATATGGTCACTCTGAAAAAAAGTTATGCCCAATTTAATAATTTTGGCCAAACTCACAGAATTTTGACGTACCTTTTTTTCATAATGGACCAATTTGGATGGACTTTGATTCATTGTAGCTAAGTTTTTGCTCAATTTTTTGACACCAAACTCATTTCTTTGTGTTTTTAATGGGCTGCAAATGTCAGCTCAAATGTTGCAGTAGAATAAAAACTGGGCGCCGAAAGAAACGCTTTGAGACATCAATTTTATGAAGCGAATTCCTTATTTACTCAGGAAAAGTGAATGAGCAGAGAAGAAGAAATCAGACAACGATATGTTTTAAATAGAGATCGGTCTAGGTCTGGGCCCAGATCTAGGTTTTTCTAGGTTTTTTTCTAGGCTGGTTTTTTCTAGGTTATTTCTAGGCTGGTTTTTTTTCTAGGTTTTTTGCCTAGAAAAAACCAGACCTAGACATTTTCGAAACCTAAAACCCAGACCTAGAATTTTTGAGTCTAGGTTTTTCTAGGCAAGAATTTTTCAATTTATATTAAAAATTTTATGGGAAAATGCACTTAAATTCGAGTATTTCTGTTTAAAATTTTAATTTAGAATGACTACTAAAAATAATTTACCCTTTAATATCGGGCTATTTACAAAAAATTCCGATGGCAAGTCAGCGACATGTCGTGAGTGCAAAGAAAGTGGTAAAAACGCTGAATTTTTGTTGGCTGGGGCTAACACAAAATCATTGGTTACTCATCTTTTCTCCAAAGCACACAGAGTCTGATTATGCAAAAAGATACAATGAACTATTGGAGAATTTGGAAACAAAGGAGCGTAAACAAAAGGATCAGCCAACAATAGATGGATTATTCGCGGCTACTACTTCAACCGGTAAACATAATTTTTTTTTGCTTTTGTCTTCAAATAAATTAATTTAAGGTATATTGACCACGGCGGACAAAGACATAATGCACTATATTATACGGACAAACAGCTCGTTCAAAAGCATAGACGACCCGACTTTTCATAAATTATCAAAGCACAAAAAGCGGAGTCACATTACAGGTGAAAAATATGAGGTTTATCTCGGGAAAAAAACATATTAAGGAAAATCGTATTACCGAAATGTATAAATTGGTGAAATCTAAATTAGTAAAGGAGTTGGAAGAATGTGATCATATCGCATTCACCAGTGGCTGTTGGGCGGGAAATTCTGAAAACTTCATAAGGTTATTTTCCCGTTAAATCAACATTTAATTTGTATGTATTAAGCTTGACTTGTCACTCTGTGAGCCGAAATTGGATTTCTAAAAATTTGGTGCCTTCTATCACGGAATTTCCCGGGAGCCATACCGGAAATGCCATTGCCATTAAAATCAAAGAGCTTTTGATCAAATGGAAAATTCCGGACCATAAAATCTTGGCATTTTTGACAGACTCGGGATCAAACATGGTCAAGGTATATGTAGTAACTCGACATATAATTATATTAGCATTATTATTTACTAGGCCTTCAAAGAGTTGGATGAAGGCGGTCAACTCTTCCTGCCATTTCCCCGATATTCCTGTGCATGCCATCAATTGAATTTGGTGGTCCAAGAAGGATATCGGGCACATCCAGACATTGAAGCAATCCTGAAAAAATGCAGGAAAGTGGTCGGACATTTTAAGCATTCAAATCGAGCAAAAGGCATTTTCAAGGAAATATAAGAATTTCTCCATCTACCGGATCACCAACTTTTACAGGTTTTTTGATATGTTAAATGCTTAAATGAATGGATGATATTTATTTTAGTCAATTGATATTAGATGGAATTCGGCGCTGTTCATGTGTGAAAGGCTAATGGAGCAAAGGGAAGCACTCACAAAATATGCTCTCGATCAGGGGGACATTCAATTGACGTTAATGCCAACAGAATGGGAGTTGTTAAATGAAATGATTTCAGGTTCAAAATTTGGTTAGATTTAAGTTATTTATCTTTATTAAGTTCTTAAACCATCTGAACAAGCGACAAAAGGGTTTAGCAAAAATCCGATTTCTTCTGTTATACCATACACACATTCTGCCATCGACAGAATGAGAACTGTTATGATATATCAATTAAAGAAAAGATTTATTCCGCTCAAGGATGAAAAGTAAAATAATTATGTAAAAAAAATTAAAATTTCCATTTTAGAAGCTTTTGTGTGTCCACCATGTTGGACCAAAGGTTTAAGGACAAGGTACTGTTTGAAAGTCCTGAACTTTTTCGAGCAAAAGTCTCTGATTGGATTAATGGTGAATTGATTGATGTCGGTGAGGAAGTGTTCGCTGACGACGAAGTGAACAGCAATTTACCCAGCCCCAAATCCCCAACAGCAAAACGCCGCGAATCGTTTTTTGATCGACTTGCAAACATCGCACAAAGCAGTGTTGAACTTAGCCCCAAGGAAGCCAGGGTATTAAAAAGAAAAACCGGGATATTTTTAAAAAGAAATTCTTTTTAAGGAAATAATTTATCGGCGGATGATGAGATCAAGTGTTATTTAGAAATGCCTTTACTGCCACACGAAGTTGATGGAATTCAGAGTGAACCCTGCAAATGGTGGAAGGGCATGGAATCTAAATTTCCAAAATTATGCAAGATCGCCAGAAAATATTTGTCAATCCCAGCCAGCTCTGTTCNATTTTTTAAATTCAATTTTCAGTGTTTCAAAAAACCTAGACTGGGCCCAGGCCAATTTTGGTCTAGGTTTTTTCTAGGTCTGGGTTTTTCTAGGTTTTTTGCCGAGAAAACCTAGAACCTAGATTTTTCTTAAACCTAGAACCCAGACCTAGACCTAGAATTTTCAATTTTGCCGATCTCTAGTTTTAAAGCAACATGCTTTCGCGTCATATAAGCTAAAATAAAAGTTGGAATTCTCTGGCTTTTCTACGCTGATTATACCATTCTTTATAGCTACATAGTTATTTTTTAAGTGAATACAAAAAGCAAACTTAATTATGATGTTAAGACCTAGTACACCCATTTTTCAATTTATGATGCTCATTTAATTTTAAGCCATTAAAATAATGCTCACCGCATTTTTGATCCACTTCTGCTTCCACATAATCATCTTGATCGGCTTCATCTTCACCCTCCAACTCATCTTCCTCCGTGTCGGATGAAACTGAAAACACTTCCTCTTTCATTGCCGCGGCTGAAGAAGTGGTGGGCATTTCGGACGGTGCCGAGAAAAAATTCCTGACATTCATGTTCCTGCAAAATTCTTAAAATTTATTAAATCCATCCAATATCCAAAAAATTAAATCGAAAGCTGAGTGAGCAAAATCGTTAGAGACAAAGGCCCAATTTTGTCTAAATGTTCAAACTTCTCTCCGACGGTCTCAATCGTGGACTGAATTCAGAATCCTCAATATAGCAAAATAATGAATAAATGAAAAAAATGACAAAAAAAACAAAAATATTCACTATTTGCGATGACTCTCAAGACCAATTCTTATGAAAAATTATCCTGGCGCTGACCGGCCGACCCCTATACTAAAAATTAAAATCATGCTACCATACCATGGTAATGGTTGAACTTAAATTATCAGATTTATTTGTTTTCATAATTCCCTGCCGATTTGCTGGTTCAACTGCTGTTGTTGCTGCTTCTTGCTGGCCTTGTCCTCCACTTTGCTGTCCCGTTTCAACTTTCATTGCACTTGCTCGCTCGGCGGAACCCTCAAAGATGTAAAAAAAGTAAAAATTCTCTCTAAAAATGTCAATTTATGTTTAAAATCAAATCAAAAATGTCTTTTCAGTTTTTTTTCGAATTTTCCTGAAAATTCGTGGAATTTTAAAGAAAAACTCATTTTTCGAAAAAATTTAAAAATTAACTTTTCAATGGAATTCGAAAAAGGTTAAGTTATGGTATAGTAAGGTTCAAAAAACTTTGATTTGAGTTTAAACATTTTGCCCCTATTAGAGAGAAGACCCAGCACATTTTTCTTCATCGATTTTATAGACCATGAAAAAATTAGAAAAATTATTAGGTTCACATTTTGAAAAAAAAACATTTTAGATTTGACTGTTTATTTTATTCATTTTTGGCATATGAAGTACAATTTTTAACATTTATTTTTCAAAGTTTCTGGAATCCGAAGTTCCTTTAAATATGTCAATTTCTAAATTTATTGAAACCGATTCAAAATTCTTTAACGCAGAAACACCTGGAGTCGTGGTCGTTTTTGCGGCATCATATTACTGCTGGTTGATCCTGGCTATTATTCATCACAGTTTGCTTCCGTCTGCTCTCTCTCTTTTCATTTACCTCTGAAAATCCTTTTAAAAATTCGTTAATAAAATTCCCTTCCGACAAGCTCCGAAAATAGTTTAAGCAATTATACAAATTTTCTCACTAAGTACAGGTAATACGGCATCTCGGTTTTTTATCAAAATTATTAAAAATCCTTTTTCCTTGTAATCAAATGAATAAACAAAAAATAAATTCTGATCTTTCTGCAACACAAAAATGGATTTATTGTGGCGGTGGCGGTCCTCCAGGCGCCCATCCACCTGCGTACCAAGTCTGCGGTCCGCTCCCGTGCCATCCCCTTGAGACGCGCGGCGGCATTCCCCATGGCGCACGCGGTAGCACTCCGGTCTGCGCAGCAGGTGGTGGCACCCCCCACTGCGCTCGCGGCGGCACTCCGCTTGGCGCAGGTGGCGGCACGCCCCATTGCGCACGCGATTGCACTCCAAATGGCGCGGGTGCTCCTCCCCCTCCCCGCCGATTTGCCTCCTCCTCGCTCTTCCTTTTCTTGAACCCTAAAAAATAAAAGCCCATAGAAGCTCTAAACCTAGAATGCTAAATTTTGGATAAAAAATCTAATCGGTAACCGGGGGAGGGGATGTAATAAAAAATGGAAAGTTTCGGCAAAAGTATGAAATAAAACATAGCAAAAAAGAATTTCCTAACTAATTGCTCATTATTTCCTTTGCTTAATCCAAATAATCGCATATTCTAATTTGTTTTTAATTTTTTAAATAGCACTCACACTCACCACGGTTTTGATCTACGGCCGCCTCCGTATCATCCGCTTCGTCCTCCTCCGCATCGAATGAATCTGTTTCCACATTTATTGCAGCGGATGAAGAAGCGGCGGCGCGCATCCCGGATGCCGTCGAATTCCTGACAGGCATGTAAAATGACTAATTCCCGTGTGTGTCTCTTCCAGTGTTGTCCCTGATCCACCTTTTTCGAAAATGATCTGATCTGATCCGACCTCCGGGATCAGGATCAGATCAGATCATGTCGGATCATGATCTGGATCAGATCAGATCAGATCATTCCGGATCACCAAAAAAATGATCCAAATTAATTTATTTTTGCAATTTCATAAAAAAATATTGACCAAAAATCATCGATAAAATAAAAATAAGGACTTAAATTTTACATTAATCCTAGGACCTGAAATTTAAGATATTTGGTCTGTGAAAATTTTAAATAACCCAAGACTATAGGCCTGAGAAAATTTTAAACAATCCGTGGCCTTGATGTTTTTGAAAATGGCAGAGACTTTTATCCAAGGTCTATTGTCCTGAGAAATTTATAAAAATTCAGGCCTATGAATTTTGATGGGTCCATCGGACATATTTTTAAGGACTTTAACTTTTTAAAAGGATATTTGCACATATTTCATCAAAATTTTCAATTTTAATTCTTAATTTCCTTTTTTCATCATTTAATTTTTTTTCAAAATTTCGGCTTAGAGGAGGAAAACCTCCAGAAATAATTATAATTAAATAATTTTCAATATTCAAGGATTCGATAATTACAACACTAAAAAGCTGGGATAAATGAGATTTATATGTTAAGGAAAGGAAAAAACTATTTTTGTGAAATTCATTGTGTTGAGGGAAAAAATTCCGATTTTTTTGAAAAATTTTCTAAATTTTTAGAAAAATTCCAATTTTTGGCGAAAATTTTGGGAAAAATTGCTATTTTTTGTCAAAAATTTCAGGAAAAATTCCTATATTTTGGCGAAAATTTTGAAAAATTGGATCATTTTCGGATCACTCGAAAAAATGTGATCCGGACGTGATCTGATCTGATCCTGGGATTTCAAAAATGATCTGATCCTGATCTGATCCAGAGCCTAGGATCAGATCAGATCATGGATCAGATCATAATTTGGTGGATCAGGACAACACTGGTCTCTTCCCAAAAGTTCCCGCTCAAAACTAGCCAATCAGAATAGTCATATAAATTCTTCATTTACCAATCTTCTTGTATAAATTAGGTATCAAATGAAAGCTGAAGTCTCTTAGATTATTATGAAATTTTCTAAAAATCAAAAATGCACAAATGATCTACTAGAAGGGAGGAGACTTGCTCACGTGAAACTCAATGTTAAATATGATGTTAGTAGCGCAAATCTGACGTCAGCAGAATTGGATTCTACGCCCTTGAAAACCATATATAGTATAAAGCAATGATTTTTAGAAAAAATGTAGAGACTCATCACTTAGCATCTTTAGTATTAACTTGCGAAATTAACTATTTAAAACAAAAAATTATTTTCAAAACTTTTTACCATTTGGGATTGGCTTTGCCCTTAATTTGCGGGGTCTTGGAGAGGCCACCTCGCAATTCCTTCTTTTTTAAGTGAACAAACTCCGGGGATGGCGGAACAAAGTTGCCAACCTGCAGAAGGGATAAAACTGATTAGCCTGGAAAGGATGCACCGTACTTTCCGGTTTTATCCGGACATTACTACCGTAATCTGACATTAAGGGACAAAAAAATCACCCAATTCCCTAAAAATGGACATTTTTGGACATTTTGGCGCATGAAATATTTTTATATTTCCGACGTTAAAAAGGGATTTTTTGATATAATACCTTCCCGTCCCCAGAACCGGCAGGTAATAAAAAATAATAAAGGCTCTATTTCAGTTTAAGAATCCCATCAACCTTTAGGGTTTAGGGGTTCGCTGAACTTTTAAGGTGTCCATGAATATGTGTCTAGAGCATCTTGGATTTTTTGAATTCCCTGTGAAAATGGAAAATTAAAAATGAAAATCTTTTTAAACAAAAATGACAATTTTTCAGGAAATTCAAAAGAGTTTTTAAACATTTTAAGGGTGCCCAAATTGCAATCGAGACAACCAAGCAATTATAATAATGACCATTGCTGCGTGCTGTTCAGTGAGTTGGTGGCCACAGCCGCCTTTCTTGTCAAACTGGACATTCAGAATCGGGATTGGAACTGCTCCGGAGCGTACAAAATGGAGTCGAACAGTCAGGTGATGACCAAACATCGTGTACGGGGGATGGTCGAACGACACCATTCGAATTTGCTCCAGCGTCATTGTCATGGAGTTGTCAAACTGACAAGAGAATAATTCGAATGATTCGATTTTTGATAATTTAAAAACCAAAAAATTCATCCCCGAAAAGTCGGGGATTTCCCCGTACCCGACCGATGGTCAATCCTCCTCCCCGATCTCCGACTGGCCCATCCCCGGAAATCCCCGTTCCCGATTTTTCCAAATCCCTGTCCCATCCATGCTACCATAGTTTGAAGCAGAGGTGTCAATGAGGGGTCAGCCCCGGCTAATACGTCCATGGGTCACTCCAGCCCTCCGTTTAGCGTAATTTCCACAAAACTTATTCGTAATCAAAAAAGAAGCTAAAATCGCGAATTGTCTCGAAGAATTCGATATGACAAGTGACAAGCTACCGAATTGTGAGCTGCCGAAAAAGGAATTTTTTTTCTTGCTCTTAAAGCCGAGGTGTAAAAATTCGGGGACTAATGTTATGTTGTCAGTTCAAAGGGGAAACCAAAAAAAATAATATAAAAAAAAATACCAAAAAAAAAACAATATAAAAAATTTTAAATAATAAAAAAAATAATTCGCAAAATTTATGGCTAAAATACTATAATTTTGGCATACAAAAAATTGCGATATTCTGGCCATAACTTTTTTTTCATTGGCCAATTCGAAAGGCTTATTAGGTTTATTTTGAGGCTAATTTGTTGAACTATTGTATTTTGGTCGAGTTACTCCAAATGTCAAGTAGTCATTAAAAATCGCAAAAAAGCTTCCCTTATCTCTCCGGATTTTTTCTTTGTAAACTAATAACAAAAATATGCTACCGAACAGCGGACAAACAGTCCGGCGACGACCCGCGCGAACTCGGCCTCGCCCAGCTGGTGCAGCTGGACCAGCTGCTGCGGATTGACCACAATCTGCCGCGTGTCCCACCCGAACATTTCCCGGAACTTCTGCCGGGCCCCCTTCTTCGGTGTCCCTTCTCCTCCCCTTTCTTCATGCTTTTGCATCCTTTTTCGATCGCGCCTTGCTTGGTTGGCCTCACGTTGTGCTTGCCGTTGCTTGTGGTGTTCCGGATTGAATGGTTTCGCCCTTTTCGAGGCTTTCTGCGCCTGTTTTTTGCGCTGCAAATAAACCCGTGTGGACGGCAGAGGTTCATTCTGAAATTTTCAAATTTTTATTGAACATCCGTCTTGATTTGAAATGTTGAGTTCAATCTTATATAATGGCAGGTCTTCAGGGACCGAAGCAGATCATTTTTTTCTTTAAATTTGAAATTTCTTTAAAAGTTTTGAAAATTTTAATTAAAAATTTTTAGGAAAAATTTAAAAAAAATGTAAAAAAATTTTTTGAAAAATTTTCAAAAAAACTGAGCTTTCCTCAATTTTTTTTTTAAATTGGGCTCTGAGGGGGGGGGGGGAAACGACGGGGAGGAAAGGGCAGGGGAACGACGGGGGGAAATGATGTGCACCCTTCAGTGACGTACAAAAAAATTTTTTTGGTGAGGGACGGGTTTTGAGATTCGTGGTTTTAGGGTCTTTTTCTAAAGAAAATGGTCATTTTTCTTTTGCTTAAGGAAAAGTTTTATGCACTAATAAGGGGTACGGAGAAAATTTAGAAGAAATTAACAAGGGAATTTTTTCAGATTGGAATTTTGAGGGGAGGGGTTTTCAATAAAAAAATTGAAAATAATAAAAATCATTTTAAATTTAATATCCTATTCAACAAATGGAGATCAAATTTCTTTAGCCAAAAAATTTCTAATTTATGCATCACTCACCCATCTGGTCATATCCTCGATCCACTTGGCAAACACTTCGTCGCTGATCTGTTCACACCAAACACAGAGTTCCTCCAACAAAATTGGCTGCTCAGAGTGCTTGAACCGGATCTCGGTGGGACTGATTTCGGCAATCTCGTCGATGATAATGGTCTGCTGATGAGGAAACTTGTTCTGCAAATGTGAAAAGATGGGGATCATAACAGCCAGCAGATCAGTCAGGGGATCATAACAGCCAGCAGATCCAAAATCGCAAAAACGGAATTCAAAGGGGACTATTCGTAAATTTTTGCCCTAAAATAAGAGATCAAGGGCGGACCTCGGATTTCAGCTAGGTGGGGGGAGATACCTTTGTCCTGGAGTTCAGAATAAATTTTAGAGGTGCCGGTGGTCTCGATAGGCTCCGGAGAAAAAAATGAATTTTTTAGACCTATTTCATTCGAAAATTGATCAAGTTCTTCTACTATTATTAAAGTTCGATTTTTCCACCGCACCTCTAAAAAGTTTGTTTTTTTGAGAGGGGGGGGGGGAATTACATATCTCCTCTAACCCATCCTCTCCCCCTAAATCCACCATTGTAAAAGATAGGAAGAAAATAAAAAAAAATTGGGTTCTGGCAGGATAAAAAAATATAAAGTTACTTGCAAATTAGCGATAAAAGTAACGGTGGTTTACATCAAAAATAAGCAATTGTATTATTGTTGCACATAACATGCCTCGTTTGTTTTTTTGGTCCGGCACCTGACCAAACATCCCAGCAAACAGTCCCGCTGGATCGGGTCCAGTACCATAGTCCGGACACGATCGTAGGACAAGCACACTTGTTTCAGCAGTTCCTTGGTGTGCACTAGCTTGCTCATGGGCAGCTCCCCGGTTGCTTCATCCACCGCTTCGTCATCATCATCGGAAGACGACGAGGAGACCGAGTCTTTGTTGGCGTTGTTCAAAAGCAGTCTATGATGGGCTCGTCGCAGATCTGTGCCGGGGAAGACACATACACATTGATGAGGATTACGGCGGATCATGAGATCATGACCATTTGGAGATCGCTTTGGGTGGGGGGGGGGTCGATTTTAGCAAGAAAACTTGGGCATTTGCCAGGAAAATGGGGTCCTTGCCTAGTTCTACTAGGATTTTTTGTCAGGAAAAGCTTATTATGATTTCTCTAAATCTACTATAGAGAATTTCCTTAAGAAAGAAACTAAGTTAGCAAAATTATCTCCAGCGGGATCTCTGGCACTTATTAATCCTTTTTTATTTATAAAAAATTGTTAAAACTAAAAAAAATCGGCCAAAATTCGTTGAAGCGATCAGATTGTAAAGTTAAAACTTGCGCTTTTTTGTTTTAAATAGAATTTTTGGCGGATACCCTTCTGGAAATTAAAAAAAAAACAAGGTTTTCGTTGATTTTATGCTTTGGACCCCCCCCCCATGATTGCTCCCGTGGTACCCCCTCTCATTGGGTCTTTGTGATCTGTAAATGCAAGAGATCAGCTTCGCGGTCGGAACAACGGTTTTCACAGCCGCGCTAGAAAAATGATCATAACTTTTTTCAGCTAAAACATAGAGAAATGAGTTTGGTGTCAAAAGATAGCCCTAAATGTCTGCTATAAACTTGCAAGAACAACTAACCGATTTGGCCAAGTAGAAAAAAAAGTTATGGCCAAGTTAAGCCATAAAATCGTGGTTTTGGCCAATGGTCTGGCCATAACTTTTTTTTCTACTTGGCCAAATTGGTTAGTTGTTTCTGCAAGTTTATAGCAGACATTTAGTGCTATCTTTCGACACCAAACTCATTTCTCTATGTTTTAGGTGAAAAAAGTTATGATCATTTTTCTAGCGCGGCTGTGAAAACCGCGGCTGTGAAAACCGGTGCGATGTTCGCGCTCACACTAAAGTGCTGACTCATCCCGCATATTGGGAGGCTCTACTTTACCGTGGAGTTAGAATACTGCTGCCGGCGGGAATTGAACCCGCCTGGCCCGTGGATGTAAGTCCAGGATACTACCCTACACCATAGCGACCCCCAAGTGAATGCGACTCACTGCGTTCGGCCGTTCCGCTCGATTCGTCAGCCGACATTCGCTTGTCCAGTTTGCGCTGTGACTTCATTTCCTTGCGCAACTTTGCCTCCATCTTGCTTCTTTGGCTCCGATCCAACTGATTGACCACCCGTTTGAAGTTTTCGTACACATTTTCCAGCCGTTGCTTGTGAAGAGCCATCGGAGGCAATGATTCGCTCTATTTTTTAAAAAATAAATTAAAAAATTATTCTTATACATACAATAATTAAAATATTGTCAGACCAGGGGCATAGACAGAAAAAAAATACGGGTATCGGCGGGACAAATTTTGGATATTTAGATTTTTTAAAAAGTAAATGACTTTTTTGGTTCAAGTTAAGTTTAAGGAGAAATTTCGCCACTGTATTTTAGGGTGAGGGGATTTTTTTTGAAATTTTAGGCCCATTCCTTTAGAAAATTGATTTAATTTTTCTTCCAAATTTTCGATTTTTCTTCCCTTTCCTTCTTCGACTTCGATCCCCTGAAAATTCCATTCCTTTACCGTACCCCTTTGGCCAACTTCCCAATCCACTGGTTGAACAATCTGCGGCTGACCGTACCTCCACGGGTGTTTTGCAGATCTTTGAGCAGGTGTGTCAGTAGTTAACCCACAGGGACCTGGACGGATAATTGCCCTTTGAGGATGCCGCTCCCGCACCAGCCCGTGCCTATTGGGCCACTCTCGAGAGTGGGGTAATTAAATCCAAGCCTATTGGGCCATCTCGAGGGGAGGGGGCAATTAAACCCGAGAAGGAGAGGGTAATTAAACCTGTACCTATCGAGCCACTCTCGAGGGAGGGGGCAATTAAACACAAGCCTATTGGGTCTCTGTTTGAATCAATTAGGCAAGGGACGGACTCAATTAGCTATCACTGTTTTCGTGAGCCAATTTAATGACACCTCTTAACCTTTGAGGATACCGCCTTCCCGTAATTGCCCGTGCCCATTGGGCCACTCTCGAAGAGGGGGAGGGGGTAATTAAACACAAGCCTATTGGACCTCTGAAACAATTAGGGCAAGTATGGACTCAATTAGCGAGCCCTTGTTTCGTGAATCAATTTAATAATATCTATTAGCCTTTGAGGATACAGGCTTAAGTGCTTAATTACCTCTTTTAGGAAAATAATACCCTTTAGTTAGATATTGGTACAGAGGTGCGACAGATGTTCCTATCGTATGAGAAAAGGCATTCCCCAGGGAAAACCACTTTTCCAAGATAAAACTAAATCAGAGCAAGAATAAGGGACCATCTCAAAAAAA
>LDKF01005250.1:0-13151 GCA_001026735.1 Rotylenchulus reniformis | reverse complement strand
TTCATAATTTCGTCTTCCTAATGACTCGAGCCAAAATTCGTATAGTCAAGGTTATATTTTTGTTTTCCCCGTATCCATTCCTCATAACCTTCTCGAGTATTTATGGTATGATTCATCATTTCGTATCATTATGACTCGAGTCAAAATTCGTATAGTCAAGGTCATATTTTTGTTTTGTACATTTTTCCCCATAATAAGCCATGAGTAATTGGTGAGTCATCATCCATAGTATCGAGTTAACGATGAGTCCTCCCCGTGGTCTCAATATTTACGATTTGTCACTTCAAATTATCGTCAAGTCTCGAGCCCAAATCCGTTCAGTCAAGGTCAATCGTACAATTATGTTTGTTTGTAATTTTTCCCCCTCCATGAGATATGAGTATTATATATAAGTATACTTACTCGGAGGAGGGATCATCCATTATCTGAATTTAAATTGCAAAATAAATAGTTAAAAAACAGCTATCCAATTTTGAATTTTAGAAATTTAAATAAAATCTGAATTTTGAAAAATCAGTTTGTTTTGTACATTTTCCCCCTCCATGAGTCACGAGTATTATACTATAATTCTGTACTAATTATGCTTACTCGGAGCAGGGAACATCCGTTTTTAATTTTCTAATGAAAATAAATTATTTAAAAAAACAGCTATCCAATTTGAATTTTAGTAATTTAAATAAAATCTGAATTTTTAAATTTTTAAAAATCATTTTTACAACCAATAATTTAATTCTCTGATTTAAAAAAAAACATCTACAATTTGAATTTTAACTTTTTGAAATTTAATTTAAATTTTTTGAAATTTAATTTAAATTTTTGAAATTTTAAACCGGCTGGCAGGAGGGGGCTTATTGACAGCTGCGACCCCACCCCAGGGTGAACTACTAAATATTAATTATTCGGTCGTTCATCCACGCGGATCATCCACCAATCTGTATGGCATCGATCGTACGATTTATAATTACTATTAAGCAATGCGCCATAAAAACGGTTGGGAATTATTATATAAAAGAAATAATGAATATAAACCAACAAATAATCATGATTAAGGATTATTAAAAATTGAACGATGGATGCCATCCCAGTGTGTGTGGATGATCCGTGTGGGTGAACGACCGTTAATCAAAAATTTAAAATTCTATAACTTTACTTTCTAGCTCTAAGGGCATTTAATATTTAAATATTGCACGGTTGTCGTGAATGCCCTACAAAATGGCCGGAAAGGAATATGCAAATTCCGACTCACAGTAGGGAATGTTTCCTTGTGAGAAGTTGAAAAATCTGGATGAATTTTTTGTAAAAATATTATATTTTTACAAAAAATTCATTTTTTTAAATTTATTTTTTAAGAAAAGTGTTTAAAAGGGTGCCGGGTCGTTTTAAAAAAAGGATCAAAACTCAATATGCCCTCTAAAAACTTTTTGTTAGACCTGTTAGACCAAATGTATAAAAGGTAAAGTTGTGCAGAATCTTATGCTCTATCTGCTGGTATAATTTTTTTCGAATTTCGAACAAAAATGTCGAAAAAAATCAAAATATCAAAAATACGGTTTTTCGACTTTTTTCGAAATTTTTGTATGAAATTCGAAATTTTTTTATACCAGCAGATAGAGCATAAAATTCCGCACAACTTTGCCTTTTATACATTTGGTCTAACAGGTCTAACAAAAAAGTTTTTAGAGGGCATATTAGAGGAGTTTTGATCCTTTTTTTAAACGCTCCTTATGATGCTTTTTTTAAAACGACATAGCACCTTTAAAAGCAATCTTTTTTAAAAAAAATTACGGAAAAATTTTCAAAAAAAAATTAAAAAATAATCAGGTTTTTTTGCAAGCAACAGTTTACCCCAAAATATGCATGTAATATTCTAAAAATTTCCTAGTGAAATAATATTATTATTTTTTGGATTATAATTTGTAATGTGATATTTAAATGAAGGAGCCGGAAAGTATTAATTACAAAAAATTTTTACAATTTTATTTGGTATATAAAATAGAACATCAAAAACAAATCTAAAAAGCCAAATATGATTTGGCCACAGGATGGCCTTAACCATTAAAACGTAGCATTTTATTTGCTGTTTTTTTGGGCCAAATTTTGGGACAGATATGGTGACAATCTCGGCCAAAAGTGGCACATTTTTTAATTTCGGTAAAAATTAAAAAAAAATTCCAAAAATATATGTGTATATCCCATACATTTCTCACAACTTTTTGTCCACTTTGCCAAGCAATTTTTTGATTGTACATCATAAATATGAAGCGTACAAAATCTGAGCTTTAATTTGACGGAGCGAATTCGGTTAGGCCCATAACTCAGTTCATACGCAACCCACAGAAATAATTCTGGCTTCCAAACATAGAAGCTAAATATTAGCTACGAAAGAGCCTAAACCGACCGATTCCAAAAAAAGTTATGGCCACGATAATCATACGTATTGGCCAAGTTCAGGAAAAAGTGTGTTCTTATTTAGACCATATTGGGCTCATTTTGTAGCCAATTTTATGTGTCCCATCTTTTGACACCAAATTCATTTCTCTAGGTTGCGTTTGAACCGAATTATAGGCCCTGGGGGACCCAAACGACTCTGGAGCCCAACCAGAGACCCCTCTGCCGCAAATTTTTATTCATTATTGATCCGCCGAGTGTTTTGCATGTCAGCAGCAGAGGCGTCTTCCCATCTTCTCATTTTTTTTATCTGTTCCTTCACATAAATATACAGCAAAAGCTACCATTGCTTACCAAGATAGGTACATACAATTGTTCCTGTTCAATTATACATGTAAAAGAAGATGGGCCAAATTGGCCAAGTGAGGAACAGAGTTATTGCCACACAAAAGACCGCGTGGTGTTGGCCCCTCAAAGGTGTGGCCAAACTTTGTTGTTTTTTCCCCCGCTCTTGGCTGACCACCCACACCCGATCTTTTCGAACCTTAATTCTAACGGGTTAAAACCTTTATTATTGCTGTTTTCGGGTTTTTCAATTTGGCCAAGCAATGTCGCCATCCGCGATGCGTCTTCCCCAACAGTTACAAGTGGGTTGGAGGAGCAGTGTTAGGATCTTGAAAAATGCCAAATATTCTCCACAAACTTTTCTAGGTCTAAATTTTCCAGGGTTATTTTTTGTCCTAAATTCCCCGCCCCCCCTCGCCTTTTTTCTGCAGGCCTTCGATTTTTGGCACCGCTACGACACGGTGATGTTCGACGGAGGCGGCGTACTGTGGCACGATCTGGCATCCGCGCCCGAGCCCATCGATGGCGCTGTGCCGCTTGTGCAGGTGAAAATTTTTTGGATTTTGATGAATTTAATTTTTTCTTCACATTTAATTTCGGACTCTTCAACCCTTCTAAAGTATTGAAGTTAAGAATTGTTCAGATACCATATTATCTCTAACTAGTCCCCCGGGGGAATTATTTTTCGATACCACTCCTCACAGAAGGGGGCTTATTAGAGAGTCGGTAATTTAACTTAAAGGGCTTATTAGAGGGGAGGGACTTAATGGGAGGTAGGGACCTAATTGTGGTATTACGATATTTTTCCCAGGCCCTGCTCAAGGCTGGCAAGCGTGTCCTCCTGGTCACCAACGCCGCCTCACGCAGTGACACGCAATATGCGGAAAAGTGCCAGCGTCTTGGGTTCACGGGTAGAATTTTTTTTTGTGATTTTCAACGATTTTTTTCTTAAAATTTTTGCAGGCCTCACAGCGGAGAACATTGTTGGCTCCGACATGGTGCTGGCCCATCATCTGCTGAAAATGAAGCGCAGTGCCGAGTACGCCTCGACGTATGGCATTTAGGAAAATTATTTTTTAATTTAAAAAACTGAACTTTTCATTAATTTTTTCTTGCTATTTTTTTGTGTATTTTCTGGATTTAAAAAATAAATTTTTTCAGCACCCATCTTCCCGTCTATCTGTTCGGTTCCGAGGGCCTCCAAAAATTGCTCAAGTCCAAAGGCATCGAAAGCTTTGGCACTGGACCCGACCCAATGCCTGAAGGACCGGTGGGATAGAATTTTTTTTTGTATTTTTCAATTTTTCTTTTTTTTTTGCATGAAGTAAAACGATGCTTCACAAATCATCGATTAAGATAGGTAGTTTTTCGATTGATTTCGGGATCGATAAAATATCGATTGATTTTTTGCTAAGATGGTCTCCGCGTTGCCGAACCTGGACCTGGGCGTGCCACGGCCATTCGCGGTTGTCGCCAACCTCGACGTGCACATGAGCTATACAAAGGTGAGGGGAAGAGGAGGCGAAATCTTCTGTCGCCAAATTTAATTTTCAAGAATGGATTTTGCCTATTTTTTATTATGCAAAAATATGAAAACTTCGAATTGAATTAAACCTGTGATGAGCCTATTTTGCACTTGATCGGTAGTACAACCACAAAACCATCCGAATTTTCATTTGACACCAATCGCGGCGGATTCTGAACCCACGCTAAAATTGGAAAAAAACAAGAACACTACCATTTAGCTACGCGGAACTATTGCTGAGAAAATCATTTGATGCCAAATAAATTTGTCCACTGGCAGGTGATGCGCGCCCTGAACTGGCTGCGGGACCCGAGCGTGCCCTTCCTGGTCACCAACGAGGACGTTACCTTCCCGGGCCCCGACCCGAACGTGCTCTTCCCCGGCTCCGGCGTGGTAATAATTTTTCATTATTGCATTTTAAACCATTTTAAATTTTGTATTTAGGTTTTTTTTAATTTTTTTATGGCAGTTTTCAAAAAAATTCTATAGATTCTGACTTTTCAAAATTTTCATAGGGCATAAAAAATTACTATTAGCATCGGTTTTTCGAATTAAAAATTTTCACAGACCACATTAATATTTAGAAAAAGAAATAAATGTTCATTGGTCTCATTGTTCAAAATATTCAATTTTTCGTTTTTACATTATTTTAAAATGGATTATTGCGAAATCTAATGGCGCCGTAAAAAGCATAACCAGAATAATAAGCTAGTTTTAAATTGGATGAAATCTAAAGAATGAGATTCAGGGAAAATTATCCTACAACAAAAAAATCCTAGAGGGTTTGAACCCGCGTATATATATAAATATAACATAACACAGGTGACATCCGTGCTGCGCCACGTGTCGGGCCGTGAGCCTCTGGTGATGGGCAAGCCGAGTCGCGTGTGCTGGGAGTACATCTGCGAGCGGCACGGACCGCTGGACCCGGCGCGGACCGTCATGGTCGGGGACAAGTGCGTTTTGAATTTTTGAGGCCTAACAAACATCGAAAAACACGTATAAATCCTCCAGTATTCGAAGGCTGGCTACCTACCTTTTAAATTCGGAAAGGGCTGCTTGGCAAAAAAACGGCAGAGCTTCGAGCACTTTTATTAGGGAAATTCCTTTTCGGAAATTCCTTTTTTTAAATTTTTTTGACAAAAAATTTTTTTGCGGAATAGCCAAAATTGCCTAAAACAGCAGTTTTATGAAGAAATTTCACTATTTACACGGGGGGNGGGGGGAGGGGGGTACCGACTGCTCGACAGGGGGCCACCCGAGAAAATTTTTGAGAACTTTCGTTAAAAAAGCTCATTTTTGATTTTTCTGACCCAAAAAACCCCCGTATGAAATTGCTCCCGGATCCCCCCACTTACGAAATACGAAATTATCCCCTCCTCCTCCTCCTCCCCACAACTTGACCCTCCCTCACAAATGTACCTATGGTCGTATGGTACAATTAAATGGTACCTTTTGAGAAAGTTTTACTTTTTGGACCGATAAAAATGTTCCCCATCAGCAGCTGCGACACGGACATCCGGTTTGGCCGTTCCAACGGGTTGGCCACCCTGCTGGTCCTAACCGGGGTCCACCGTATGCCGGATGTGGAGCGGCTGGCTGGCCAGGGCCGGGACCAGTGCGTGCCCGACTTTGTGGTGCCCTCGTTGGCCCAGTTGCTGATGGGCCAATAATAAGAAGAAAATCTCCATTTTTATTGATTATTTTGGTCGATCTTTTTATTGATTGATTATCGATTTTTGCGTTGCAGAAGATTGAATGTGCATAAACTGAATAATTTAGAATTTGTTTTGTTATGATCATAAAAAATTCAAAATTTTCCAATTTTTAACTACCCTATAAATTTGTATCAATTGAAAAATTTGTATCAATTTTTGGAGATATTTTTTACATGAGGGGTTTGTTTGCCGGAGAAATTTTTTAGAAAAAAAGTTTTTTGCTTTTGGCTATCTATTACTAAGTAATTTGTAGCCAAATTAAACCCCAAATAATAAATTTATGCGCAAATTAAAAAGAAAAGATTTCCATAAAAAATATATATCATCGAAATAATAGAAAAAATGTTGGTACCTGTGCAGTTTTTCCAAAAAATTGGATTTTTTTTTATTCAACCCGACCGAAAACTTTTTATAAAGAAGAGTTTTTTTTATAGAGAAGCAATTAAAAGCCTTAAAGGGCAGAAAAAATTGGCTTTCCTTTGAGGGGGGTCCGAAACATCGATCTATGGATTTCCGCCAGGCTATCCCATTATCCATTCGGCCACTTCCGTCCCCTAGAAAAATGCGTTTTTATTGCTATATGAACTGCACAAGTGCCAAAATATTAAAAAATGATCGTTCAATTCCCCTTATCATCTTCTGAATAAATTATATAAAAAATTCCAAATAAAATTAATTCGCAAAAAAAGACTTCAGCTTCCGCTTGGCATCTCCCTTCTTCTCCTTCAGTGCTGCAATGTTAAAAAAAGTCCATTTTGAAATAAAAACTAAATAAATTGCCTAAGGTAAACTAAAAGCAGAAAATTTCCCTTAAAAATTTTGGCAATTTCTTGAAAGATTAATTTTTTCAAATTTTCTATAATTTATCAATTTCTTTTTTGCCTAAAATTTTGAAGCTGAATCCCCAAATCTGACATCAGATTTCTTGTGAAATAAAGAAAATCTAAGATTTTCTAATCATTGATCTTTTGTAATCAGCTCTTGAAAATCAATGGATATTCGAAATCGGAAATGGTTATTGGAAACTGCCGAAATGGTACAGAATATACATAGAAAAATAGTTATAGCCCAGCTTATTTGATGAAACATGAAACCTAGCGAAATGAGTTTGATGTTTTTTAATATATATTTTTAAACAAATTTGTTGGTTCTCTTTGGTTTCGACAGAGGTTGATCTCGATAGTGATTGTTTTTTAGACAGAAGTTGATTTCGACAGAAAAATCAAATTCATTTTTTTAATAAAGATTTGTGAGTTTTCGCAAGTTTTTCAACATGTACTTCGGGTTTTCGAAAAAATTTTTTCTTCGGTTGTGGGTTTATTTAAGATTTTTCGAAATTTTCATTAATCTCGGTTTTTTTAAATAAAAAATTGAAGGTTTTCGAAAATATTATCCAAGACTCATTTTTAAATTATCAATTATAATTTTTTCATCGATTACAATTTTTTAAAATATAATTTTTCTGTCGGAATCAATTATGTCGAAATCTCTGGAGACGAGGTGTGGCCTTCTTATAGGAATATATTTTTCGAATTCGGAGCTAAAAACCCGCGTACAAGAGCGCCCGTTCGACAGTTGACAGACAATTCGACAGTGAATGTTTGGACAGTAAGTTCAATTTTTTACAAGAAGGTTAAATTGCAAAATACTTAGAATTATTTTATTTTTTATTTTATTTCGCTAATTTTATATATTCATATTTTTTATAAATTTTTTGCAAAAATTCTTTAATTGAGAGAACTGTGGAATTTTAAAATCTTTGATTTTAAACTTTTATTTTTACTGAATGTTATGTCAAATCAATGTTTGTTCGGATTGGCATCAAATTGCCACACTAATTATTGTATAAAATTAAGGATATCGGAATTTTAACTGACAAGTGAGTAAGAGCCTAAACCGGAGATGTAGTACCTACCTTATTTTCCTGCAGGTCCGTACATACTTCCGCAGATAATGAGCACTGCTGTGTGCACAGTTCCTTCAGGCCTTCATTCGCATTCGCGCACTTCTCCGTGCACTTCTTCTTCTTCTCGTCCTCATTCACGCTGCACTCCTGCCGCCGCTCTGCCAAACCCGTGCACTGCTTCTCCGTACCCACCATCTTTGCTGACGTGCTGTCCTTCATTTCGCACAATCTCTTGTTGCTCCCCTCGTTCGTACAAGACTCTTGCGTAAGCTTTTCTACTTCCATGCACAAATTCGGCTCTTGTTTCGCACACACTTTGCTTTTGCTCCTAGTTTCGCATCTCTTGGTAATGCCCAATTGGTCGCAAGTCGTCCTCGTCTCCAAATACTCTATTACTTCCGCGCAATTCTTGCTGTCTCCATTCGCACACAGCTTGTACTCATTTTCGCACATCAAGGCCGCGTGTATGCCCTCCCTCTCGCACCTTCCATTATTCACATACTTGCAAATCTCCTTCCCGCCAGGCTTGCAAAGCGCAATGGTTCTGCATGCATAATCCATCATCATTTCCTCTACTTGCTGCAATGTGATATAATCAGCGTAGAAAAGCCAGAGAATTCCAAATTTTATTTTAGCTCCTCAATTTTATGACGCGAAAGCTTGTTGCATTAAAACATATTGTTGTCTGGTTTCTTTTTTCTCTGTTCATTCATTTTTTCTGCAGCAGATTACAATAAGGAATTCGCTTCATAAAATCGAGGGCTCAAAGCGTTTCTCCCGGCAGCCAATTTTTATTTTACTAGAGTTATAATTTTTCCCTAGATTAAATACTGGGCCGGGACCTAACCCAGAGATTTATTTTATGCTCTTTTAAGGTTTGGATGAGCTTACTACAGATTTTATTATTTTACATACGCCTAATAAGAGATTCAGCATAATTTGTAAATTTTTAGCGTAAAAAGAATTCATTAAAGACTCTATATTAAAAATCGAGAAAATCCTCCCTAACGAGTTGCTTTAGAGGCATAGTCTAGAAATTTCCAAAAAATTTGAAAGATCAGTCCCTAGTTTGACTAATAATGGCAGGAAAAATTTGACAATCAATAGTATAATTAATAATACATAATTTAAATTTTTAAGAACTTTATGAAGATTTACATCAGTCTTGTGCAATTCCACTAAATTTTGTTCTGATCTGTTATCTGATCCGAGATTTTCGATGATCAGATCAGAAAGATATTTTGAAATCCTAATATCTGGGGCCTATTCCAATAAATATCATCTCCAAGATATGACCCTATTTTGTTATGTCACTTCGCATGATGGCATCATGGCATCTACTACGTGCATCCCATCATATTTAGGGATTTCAGGTGCAATTTCGCACACCTAAAAGATCATGTGTAACAGGGCTGTGCAAAATCGAATTTCAAAAAACGGGAGACGGGATACGGTAATTCAAAATTGTAAATTTTAATATTATGGTGCAAAAATAAAAGTTTCTACAAATTCTCCTTCGACAAACTCTTTCTCAGATCATCCACAATTAAGCTCGCAGTGGAAAAAAGCCTTTCTTTTTCTGCAGAAGTTACGTCGACAGGCGTCGACAGAAAACGTGTGCCAATTTTGTCAAAACTGGCCATTTGATTGCATTTCTCTAGTCCAAAATTGATAAGGATCCGCACTTTTTGATAATTTTGACCTCCTCAAATAATCTTTAGCTTCCACTCAGGGCTGTGCACGGGCCGGGCCTAGGTGTCTCCGGGCCCGGACAGGCCCGGCGGGGCAAATTTTCTGCCTCAGCCCCAAAAGTTTGATTTTTCAATAAAAACTGAAACTGAAAGACGTGAAACGGGAATACGGAGGTCAAAAACAAGGGAATAGGGAGACGGGAACGGGACGGTAACCAGCCTTGATGTGTAACTAGAGTTGCGTTTTTCCCCGCGGGGATGGGGAATGACGACCTCCGCGGGGAGGAGACGGGGACAGATTTTCGGCTGTCCCGCGGGGACAAGCGGTATAGAAGGGGACAAGCGGTATAATGCACACCCTTTTTAAATCGTCTTTAGAGGTATGCAAAATTAAAAATAAATTAAAATATTTTTGCCGTTATTATTTTTAATTTTTGACTCCTCTAAATTTTTCCATGGACCTTCAGCTGCACTTGGCTCCGATCCAGCAATAGTTGACCATGGTCAAGCTGTTCTTTGTGCTGGTCCAGCACTAACTGCTGATCTTGTTGTTCCGCAACGATGAGGAAGGCGAGCAGTGCCAGGAGGAGGACAAACAGTGGCAGGAGAGGGCAACGCATTTAAGACGAAAATTCGGGAAGAGTTGGAATTTTTTTTTGAAAATTTGGGGAATTCTGAAGAAATTTGATTAAAAACAAAATTTAAAATTTGCGGGTAGAAATAACATAACCAGTTGGATGGTACCAGTACGAAATAGGAGGAGATAAAAAACGGTGCTGGGTCATTACTAAAAAACCGCCATAATGGGCGTTACTAAAAAAAACCGCCATAACCCAATATGTTCTCCAAAACCTTTTTTGTAAGACTTGTTAGACCAAAAGTATAAAAGGTAAAGTTGTGCAGAATTTGATGCTCTATCTTCTGGTATTTTTATTTTTTCAAAATTCGGCCAAAAAGTTCGGATTTTTCGCGAAAAGCTCCATTTTTCAATATTTTGAAAAATTTTGAATAATTCGACTTTCGAAAAAATAAAAATAGCAGAAGATAGAGCATCAAATTCTGCACAACTTTGCCTTTTATACTTTTGGTCTAATAAGTCTTACAAAAAAGTTTTTGGAGAAGCTTTTTGGGTTATGGCGGTTTTTTTAGTAACGCCCATTATGGCGGTTTTTTAGTAATGACCCAGCACCGATCAAAACTAGTACGAAGTGGTTACCCGATATTGCGCCCCAAGCGATATAACTCGGAGAAAAATAAAATTGGCTAAAAATGAGCCCAAGATGTTCCAATTGGTCCATTCTGACAAAAGTTATGACCAAAAGTGGATTTGGACAATTTCTCCGTATTTTGGCCATAACTTTTCTTAGGGTGGGCCATTTCGAATGGTCTTAGACTCATTTTATAGATTAATTTTGTTCTCTCTTTTTGACACCAAACTCATGTCTAAAAGTTTGGTTTGAACCGAGCTATATCGTTTGAGCGCAAATGTCGTGACATGGCAAGAGTAAAGTAAAAAGTAAAAAGGATTGTCAGATATAATCTGCTGGCGATAAATAAACGGAAAACATTTTCCCACAAAATTACATCTAGTTATGAATCATATGTGAAAATGGAGCTGATCAGTGATCACTGCCGTCCCTGGCAGTGGTACCGCCGCTTGTTTGGTGGACAACTCTGGATTACATAGCCAAAAAAAACTAATAAATAAGTATCTAGTAGTGTGGAAATTCTAAGAAATTTCGTACAAAAATTTTGTAGCAAAAAATGGAAATAAAATTTGCTACTTTTGGGTACTTGTACGGTGTGAGCAGGGTTGCGAAACAGAAAAAAAACCATGGAAAAATTTAGAGGAAGCAAAAATTAAAAATAATAACGGCAAAAATATACATATTTTTTTTAAATTTTGCATACCTCTAAAGACGATTTAAAAAGGGTGTGCACATATTATTTTTACCCATAATGGGCCAAAAAAAAATTCAAAAATTAAATTGCTCCTACAGTTTAATTGGCAAAAAATAAATTGGTATAAAAAAGATTATTAAAATTTGTTAAAGTTTTAAAATGATTTTATATGAAAGTAGAACAAATTTTTTTCAATTTTGTTTAAATAATTTTGTTGAATTTTTACATTTTTACTTAAAAATTAGGGAAATGGCAAATGTTCCATACCGGCTTTTTGAGTTTATTGACTTCACTGGTGGTGTGCATCACCACATCTTCATCAACCGGATTTTTAGGTTACAATTTAATTTTTTAAATATTTTATTCACAATATGCATAAAAACTTGTTCCTAAAATAAAGTTCATTTTATTCATCACGAATTTGCACATCCGAACATTTAGTTGGTTTTGTACCCTATCAAAAATATGTAGGTATAGTCGAAAAAAATTTGCATAGGCCGGTTTCACTATTATATGTAGGTAATAGTGAACCAGGGGCTCCCCCTGCCTATGTTTTGCTCCATAATTGCAATCGCGTTCGCGAAATGTTACACTGGGTTAGATCGGCGGATACATGGGTCTTTGGAGTGAACCAAAAATGATCCAAATTTTGGAAATTTTTGTTGAAAAATGGTCATTTTTAGTCAAAATTTGGCAAAGTGATTTGCCAAACATTGACGGTTTTGGGCAAATGACCATGCACGTAAGTAATAAACATCTCAATTTTGCGATTCCACTTCCCCTTACCCAATTCAATCATTTACTCCTTCCTACCTGTAGGGTTTCGAAATGTCCGTAGTCAAAAAAGTCTTCAATGCCAGCTTCATTGGTGCCACGCTGGATGCGAAATGTTCCATCTCCATTCCAACCTTCGCCCCATGAATTTGCGACAATCCAATATTTTGTGGTACTAAAAATTTTTTTTTGAAGAATTAGAAGAATCAAAAACGTTAAAATTACGAAAAATATTATAGATGGTGAATTAGGTTATTATTTTTAAAACTAATTAATTCATTTTTATTTGTCCTCTCAAAAGTAATTCTAAAGATAAGACGACTAATTAGCCCCCTGACAATTTTACCTCCCCCTCGACAAACTAACTTTTTTAAACCATCTTCCCCCATTCCCCAGACCCCACAAAAACAAATATGGTGCAGAATAATAAAAAAATATCGACCTTTTTGATTTTTCTTGTTTCCAATCCGTAAAATTTCCAGATTTTTCAGAAAAATTCGAAAAACCTAAAAGGACATACCCAATATAAACTGCTAAAATGCACAAAAACACTATAATGTAAGTTGCATGATCACATGCATAAAACTTAATCCAATCTAAATAAAAAATAAATAAATAAAAAAAGAATAAATTATCTTTAAAAAGTTAAAACAATGGTAATAGTGTATCCCCCTTTTTTGAAAAAAAATCGATGCCCCAAAAATGGCCCAAAATCACATCCTAGGCTCAGTTTTTGACACTGAATCCGATTCTGACGTCCATTTTGACGTATTGTATCATCTGACGCAACTTTTTGACGCTGACGTCAAAATAATATTTTCCCCAAAATCATCTAAAAGCTGATAAAAACGGCCTACTATGGGTGATTTTTGATGCTGAATCCGATTCTGAAGTCCACCGAT
>LDKF01005248.1:0-13311 GCA_001026735.1 Rotylenchulus reniformis | reverse complement strand
TTGATTTTTTCTATATGTAGATACAAAAAGTTTTCAAAATTCATTAGATTTTTTATTCAATTTCAATGTCACGTGCTTCAATGCGAGCATTTCTCATTTTGGTAAAATTTGGTCCAAAATCCCGTTTTTAGGGGTGTATTTTGGTCCAGAATCCCGTTTTTAGGGGTGTATTTTGGTCCAGAATCCCGTTTTTAGGGGTGTATTTTTGTCCAAGACCTCGTTTTTAGGGGTGTATTTTTGTCCAGGACCTCGTTCTTAGGGGTGTACTTTGGTAATATTAATATTTTGTTCGCAAATGAATAAAAAAAATCTTTTTAGTTTTTGTTTGATAAAAAGTTAAAAAAAAATTAATTTTTTCTTAACGGGACTCGAACCCAAAAAGTGGAAGTCGCAACCTGCAGCACTATCCACTAGGCCATATATTGATATTATGCAAATTTTCTCCCTCAAAAAATTTTCTCTCTCAAAAAATGGAGTCGAAAAAAAGTACCCCCCTCATCAAGACTGAGGTTGAAAAACAAATCCCCCCCCTGCATTTAGTCCCCCCCTGTAATAGACCCCCCCTCTGGAGGGGGGTTGAAAAATAAATCCCCCGGGGGGTCTAATACAGGAAATACGGTAATCTGGCCGAAAACTTTTTTGAAGCTTGCAGGCCAAAATTATAAAAAGCCATTGTGCAGAATTTTATGTTCTATCTCCTGAAATATTAGTTACAGATTCCCGATTCTTAAGTCAAACTCAACAAAGGTAAATAAAAATTACGTAAATTTTCAACAAACTACTATGTCCTGTCATCCTTTATTGAATTTTTTCAAATATTAAATTAAAAAATATTAAATTAAAAAAATTATTATAAGCCTCAGGTTGTTGAAAAGTATATAAATTTTTAAAATTTTTGATTTTTGAAAAAAATTTCGTACATTTTTAAAATTTTTTACAGATCTAAAATTTCTGGAAAAATTTTTCATAGTTCTCGGATAGGCCAAAAATTTAGAAAATAGCTTAAAAATAATAAAAACAATAATTTTTAATTGATTTAAAGTGTATTTTCATTAATGCAAAAAAAAAATTTTTGACGAAAAAATAATCAAAAGCTATGTTGAAAAATAAAGATTTATTTGGACTAAAAATCGAAAAAGTTTAACGTAAAAACGCTTGTTTTTTGCTTCTCTCTTCAAAATATATGCGCAAAAAAACATGTTACAACGTATAAATCCGGGCCTACTAATGTTATATGAAAAGAAAAATTTATTTTTTAGCTCTTTGCTAACATCATGAGAATTTTTGGAAAAATCAATTCACAACCACATCAAATATTTTTAATTTACTTTGCTTTTTCGTCCATATTTTGATCCAAATCATTGCATAGAAGCCAACCGATGTCACATTCAGAATGGCGGAATGCACAAAAAACCGAGTCGTAAATGCGTCTAAAATCATGTTGCCCATATAGCCACTGATGGGCCTAATAAAATTTTAAAATAAAAATTATTTAAAAAATCGAACATTTCCGCATATTTTTGGCCATAATGATGGAACACCGTGCACCAATAGAAGCCGTACAAGGAACATACCGTAACCAATATGAGACGATAGGATACCAGGAGGTAATTACTCAGCTTCAACAGTTTGTGTCTGAAGATAATAAAGCGTTTAAGAAACCGCCACTCTGACCTAACAAAAAAAATTTCCCAAACTTTTTAGGCCAAAATTTATGAAAGTCACAAAATATACTGTGTTACCTCTATTAATTCCCACCTCCCATTAGAAGCCCACCCCTCCAATAGACCCCCCCCTCCTCCGAAGAAAATCTAGTGGAAACCTCTAATAGACACTCCTCTCCAGAAGGGCTGAAAAATAAGACCCCATGGGGTCCTAATAGATTTTTTCTGGATGTATTTATGTATTATCATCTGGCCTCTAGTTTTTCAATCTCCATAATTTTTTATAATTTCGAAAATAAGGTTTTTCTCGAAAATTTCAAAAAATGTCAGGAAATTCGGAAACACCTAAAAAGGCCAACAGATAGATAAATTTGTCTTCTACATTTTTGGCCTAGAAAGGTTGAAATAGTTTTTGGCGTTTTAAGCTTTAAAAAGTTTAATTTTGACAAAAATATTTGGCAGTTTTTAATCGCCCTAAGCTTGAAATTTTTGGATTTTGGCCTGTCAAGGACCCAAAAAATCTGGAATTTGGTGAACACAATGAATTTTATTATACATTTTTATATTTTATTAAAAATTACATCTGTGGCACTGTGACATTAAAAATAGAGAAAGGTTGAATTTTTTTTTGTTTTATGAAGAAATTAACCTGTGAAAATTTTTTTGACTTTATGTATCACCATGAAAACATTTACTCTCCACTAAATCATTTAAAAAATGGGGTCGAAATATAATGCCTCCCTCTTCACCGGCTAAGGTTTAAAAATAAAAAAAAAACTCCCCCTGCAATTAGTCCCCTCCCTGTAATAGACCCCCCTCTGAAGAGGGGTTGAAAATAAATCCCCCTGGGATCTTAATACAGGAAATACGGTCCGGAGAATGACTTAAAAAAATCAAATCTAATCATGCCTGAGCGGGAAGTAGACCGCAAAAAATCGGTCCATAGCGGCCAAACACATGGCCATCAGGCTGGCATTCAGGCCAAAAACCATCGGGAACGCGAATTGTACCAAAAATGGAACAAAAATTAATTAATTTAATTAATTAAAATTAAATAAATTTACTGCAACGAAATATTCAATGAAGTTGGTGCCCGAAACAGCCACATAAAGGAACATCAGGTGGCCAGATTGGTGGAGCACTTCAAAAAAGCAGATCAACGCAACCAGAAAGGCGCCATCCAAATTCCTAATAATTTGATGGTGAAAAATATTAAATTTAAAAATTTAAATTGTTAATTGGGTGTCCAAACAACTAATAGACTATTGACAACTCGATCTTTACGGGTCGACGCAAATCACCCCCGCCGGACAACTCATCCCCAACGACTTTGTGCGATTTTTCATAAAATTGCGATTTTGGCTAAGATGTGATCATAACTTTTCTTCGCCTTGGCCAATTCGGATAATCCTTTTTGCAATTTTGTAGCAGACATTTAGACCTACATTTTGACACCAAGATCAAAACTTAAAGATGCTTCTGAGCTGAGTTATGATCAAAACAAGTCGTTGGGGGTGAGTTGTCGGGGGGTGATTTGTACCAACGCCCGATCTTTAATTATTCCAGAACATGATAACTCGGATAAAACAGGTGACGATTTCTCATATAAATTACAGGAATTGCCATATGTTGCCGAATTTTCTAATATATTTTTTGCCGAAATTTATTTATTTACTCCAAAATGGTTAACCTTTCTTAAAAAAGGGCCAAATCATCAAAAAAAAAAAATTTTCGGCGACCCATATCGAAGCCGCCGACATCATCCCTAAAAAGTGAAATTCGTTTTGTTATTTCGAAAGATTATTTAAATTCACAATATTTTCCTATCAGAGGCACCAAGATTTCCCTAAAAATTACTAGTTTTTCAAGAAAAAAGTCAATTTCGATTTTCTAAAATTTCAACTGCGACCCCTATCGGGATGACCGGCTTCTCATTGCGTTTTTCTTTAAAATTCTTTTGATTATACGGCGTGCCGACTTTTGCAGACGAGACTTTCGCAGACCCGACTTTTGCAGACCCGACTTTTGCAGACCCGACTTTTGCAGACCCGACATTTGCAGACGAGTTTTGCAGACCCGACTTTTGCAGATCATTGTTTTAGATAGATCAAACATTTTCCTTTAGTTGTTCTAGGCGAAATTGTCGATTCGAAAAAAAAATATTAGCAACAAAATCAAGATAATTTTCAATTTCTTCATAAATCTGTAAAATATCTTTCGGATTGGTAATGACAGTCGGAAAGGAGATGCAAAATGACATTGACAGACAGAGAGTACTATGGATTTTACTTAAGATTTTTGTTATGTTTGCCCATTCTTGGTTGCTGGTGTTTGTGGGTGTGTTGGGAAATTATTTTAGCAATTTGTTAAACTGGATTATTATTGTCATTATTATTATATATTTTATATCAGAATTTGTAGTTTCATTTATTTCATTACTTTTGTTTTTAAAAATATGTGATTTATTAGTCATCCATTTTTTTAGTCTGGAAAAAGTCTGCAANCACGGATTATACCTATATTGCATAAAAATGTATAAGGTTGATGCAATAATTACATTCTTACTTTTACATTTCGATATCCCTGAGCCGTGGTATATTGTAAAGCGGTTTAAACGAAATCTAGAGAAGTTTGTTAGATACCAAAAAATAGAGTAAAAAATTAGCTAAAAAATGAGCCTATATCCTTTTAAATTCATCATTCGTGAAAAAAAGTTACGGTCAAAATAATTTTTTTAACCAAATTCATAGTATTTGGGCAATAACTTTTTTCATATTGGACCAATTCGAATGGACTTAGATACATTTTGTAGCCAATAGTTTGCTCAATTTTTCGACACCAACTTCATTTCTGTAGGTTTCGTTTGAACCGAGTTATGAACGGCAAATAATGAATTTTCTGCAAATGTCGGCACGCCCTTTATACTACAGCATATTTTTGCAATTTTTTAAGACTGGCACTATATTTTTAATCTTTATTACCGTCGCCCTCGGCTCAAACGCAACCTAGAAAAAATTCTATGTGCGTCAAAAAAATAGGCAAAAAAAACATTTCTTTCTAAAAAAACTAAAAATAAGTTTTGAAACTGAATAATTTCAAAAAAAAATCCCAAAAGTTGACCCGATCAAAAATCGGGTATGTAATTCCATAAATAGTTTGCATTTTTTTAGTTTTGGCCTAACCCTTTTAAAAAATCTTACAAGGGAACATTCCCTACTGCTAGTCGGAATTTGCATACTCCATTCCGACCATTTTGTAGAGCATGCACACAAACCATGGAAATCTAAAATATTGAATTCCCTCAGAGCCAGGATTTATAGTTATTTAATTTCCAAATTTTTAACAAACGGTCGTTAATCTACATGGGTCATCCACCCATTGGTGGGTGGCATCGAACATGCAGTGTAAAATGACCATGTGTGATGAACCATAAAAAGGTTGAAAATTTATATTTCATAATAAATGATGAATAAAAATTAAAAATATCCATTTTTGTTATCATTTGGTTCGCCTATCTACAGCGGCACGTCCATTGTTTAATAATGATTGATGAAGAAGCTCGCAAGAGCTCGGAACCGAGGGTAATCAGAATAATAAATCTAGAATTTATGAGATCAAAAATTTAGATATTAGATTATAAACCGATGTTTCGATCTAAAAAGTCTGGGAAGAGAAAGATCTATCCTGATTCTCGACCTTCAGGGAGGGGATTTGCGCCGTAGTTGATAGGCGAGCCGCGAACCAAATGATAACAAAAATGGATATTTTTAATTTTTATTCATCATTTATTATGAAATATAAATTTTCAACCTTTTTATGGTGCATCACACATGGTCATTTTACATTGCATGTTCGATGCCACCCACCAATGGGTGGATGACCCATGTAGATTAACGACCGTTTGTTAAAAATTTGGAAATTAAATAACTATAAATCCTGGCTCTGAGGGAATTCAATATTTTAGATTTCCATGGTTTGTGTGCATGCTCTACAAAATGGTCGGAATGGAGTATGCAAATTCCGACTAGCAGTAGGGAATGTTCCCTTGTAAGATCTGGAAGGGCCTAGCATTGAGATCATCGCAATTTTTTATTTGATTTTTGTTTTTCTTTTAACATTTCACCAAGCATTTTTATTATATTCAATTTGAAAATAAATAAACAATTTTTGGAATTTGTATCTGTTTTTGATTGTCACAATAACCACAAAAGTGTTCAGCAAAACGCCAGGAATCGAGATTCAGAACAACTGCCACAAAAATCAAATTAAAATTGGGGCCAGAGTGGTTGAAGGCGAAATACAACTGAAATTATCATTTTTTTAATTTTTGGAGTGTAATTTTCAGATAATTTTAATTGGAAAATAAATGTTATGAACCGATTGTAAATTCATTCAACTGTTGATGGAATTTGTCGGAAAAAATTCTGAAAAAATTCACTGATTTTTCCATTTTAATTTTTTTTATTATGCTATAAAAAATTTTTAGACTGGTTTAAAAAATCATTATTCGAAAAAAAGCTTTAATTTATTGAAATACTGATCATTAAAAAATGCCCTATTGGACGTTCAAAATATTTAAAAAAAAAATTATAGCTTAATAAGCCATTTTATGCTATCTTTCGGCCAATTTTTTTCTCGAAATTGCTTAAAAACATTGCAATTTTCAAAATTCTGAGAAAAATGTGTTTTTCTCAAAAATATGAAGATTTTCATGGAATTAAAAAAACTAAAAAGCAAAAAAATTAATTTTTTACAGACGTTGTCCCTTAGTGCTTTGCCAAGTTAGGCCAAGTTGCTTTGCCAAGTTAATTTTATTGATTTTGATTTGCAAATTTTTAGAATTCATCATGACACTTTTTTTAAATATTTTCACTCATTTTTGACTTACCGGATCCCCTAAACTTTCGTTGATTGTCATCTCAATAAATCAGCCAGGCAATAGTAAACAAATGATATTTTATTTTCTGTTTATCTTAATTTAGTCTTATATTATTTTTTATAGGTAGTCGATTTTTTAAGATTAAAAATTTTTTATCCATAACACATCGATTAGAAACATGGTAATCTTCTCTGGAACAAGAATTAGGTATTATGTGATTTATTATACTTAGGATGTAAACTAAGTTCTGACCCTTATTCACTGATTTCCTTAAAATAATTTTTAAATCAAATTAAATTTAATAACGACCTATTCAAATTTCCATAATTATTATCTATAATATTTGGCATTTTTGTGGAAAAAATCAAAGCTTTGGGACAAGTTTTTCTCGTCAATGAAATGAGCTAGAGAAGCAATTCAAAAGCTATTCTGATAGAGTACAATCTTCTGTATATTCTGGGTAAAAATGAACTTCCAAAAACTTCTATTCAATTTTTTATGGTGGATATTTTTTGGTATTTAAATAAAAAAAACATAACTTTTCTAAGTAATGGATTAGAACTAATTTTTCTTATAAAAATGATAAAGTACATTTAAAAAATACAAAAGTTATGAATTTTTAAAAATGGTCCAATGACAGGGGGTCAGAACTTAGTTTACACACTAATAAGTAGTATGTTTAAATTATGCCAGGTAAGGGTGTTCTGCAAAAAGTGCAAAAACGTGATTTATTCTAATAAAAACTATAGCAATGAAAGAGCATTAAACCAAAATTACACATTAATGCTTTTTCAACAATTTACAAATTTGTTAAAAATATTTTTGGCCCTAAAAACTGGACTTTTTCTCCCGATAAAACAATCCTGGTTTAAGAAGCATTTTGTCATGAAAAATTGGCACTTTTCGCGCAATGACAGAGCATCGTTTACATTTTTTACAAAATTTCTACCGAATAATGTTGAGATCTTGGTCAAATGACTAGGAATTAAGGAGCAAAAAATGCAACTTTTTTAGACCTTGTCAGCAATCAACCTGTCGGTATAAAAGGCAATATTATACAGAATCTTATAATCTATCTTGTGGTTTAAATTCGGAATTTTATGAAAAGGACAAAAAGGGGGTTCTTGCAAAAATTTCAAACTTTTTGGCCGAATTTCAAAAAACCACAAATACCAAAAGGCGCATTCTTGCAAAATTTCTTTTTCTACTAATTGTTAGACAAGTGTAAAAAAATTTTCTAAATGAAGATATGATAAGATTGAAGAATTTTGTAAAAACAGATGCTTATGGTGGAACCTAACTTTTGAGTGCCTTTATTATTATAGTGGAAAATATTTTTTTTGGAAAATTTGAATGAATTAGAACTGACCTCAGTACATATACCATCCGCCATTTTTATCGAGAATATATTGTCGCCGAATGCTAAAAGTTCAGATAAAATAAAATTAAGTTTTTCGGAGATGGCCAAATTGGGCTAACAAATTGTATGGAATGTAACAGAGAGCCAAATCAAATTATGCGAATTTAGGGCACAATCGCGCAAATGTTTGAGGAAAAATTAGGTTTCCAATTTAATTTACCTATGTTATCAAATAAAAAGAATGATCATTGGCTCAATTGCAGCTTAGGCGACCTTAAATATTTTAGGCTTAAACTCCTTAAAAAAATTTAGGCGTCCTTAATCAATTTATTCTGAAATTATTAAAAAAAAATTATAATAACAAATAAAATTGTGATAGTTAAGTTTGCTGTACCAATTAAAAAAAAATTCGTAAATAAAATCATCTAAAAATGACTTCCCCGGGGTAATTTCCAAATCTGAATTCATTTTGAAATGCACATATTCTTCGTTTGCGGCTTCTACATGCGGCACCCCGGCATGCACATATTGTGCATGCTTAACTATCACAATTTTATGATAGTTAACTATCACAATTTTATTTGTTATTATATGCACATATTGTAATTTGGTATAGGTATGTGCTTTACTACCTTTACGCAAAAAAATTGGGGATGCTTTATTTCGCCTACAAAATTTTCGCCTACACGTTTAGAAAACCAACTTCTAGACTTCGACGTTTGGAACTAAGTTTTGGAACTAGGTTGCGGGTTCTACCTAACATTATTCGGGTATCTAGTTTAGAGCGCCGGCGCCTAGAAGTTAGTTTTCTAGACGTGTAGGCGAAATTTTTTTAGGCGAAATAAAGGTTAAGCAAAAAATTTGATGTTAGCTCAAATGACATTAGTTGACGCCTTTACATAAATAATGGACGTCAGAATCGGATTAAGCGTCAACACTTTCAAAGATAGAAAAAACGAAAAAAAATTTCTTATTAAAAACATCTAAAAGTTTTTAAGGACACCTAATGGATTTAATGACGCTTAAACTTTTTTAAGGACTCCTAACTTTTTTAAAGATGCCTAAAATATTTAAGCGCCTAAGCTGCAATTGAGCCTGATTTTTGGGGAGCCTGAATTTTCGTCATTGGAACTTTTAGCAGTGAACTTTTAACTTCCGTCAGTGATTTTTTCACTAAATTTTTAAGCATATGATAAAATGAAATTCGAACCGATCACTATTCTTTCAAAAGATCCTAAAATAATCCTTTTTCATTTTTAATTAAATTAATCCAATAATTTTATGAGTTAATATTTTTTAATTATTTAGTAACAATTTTCAACGCCTTAAATTTTTTTTTATCAATCGTAATTTTTAAAACTAGTAGCTTTAATTTACATATTTTACTTAATTGAATTTATTAATACAGGGTGCGCAAAAAGTTCTTGAACTTCTTCCAAAAACAAAATATTTGCAAAGATATAATTCAACAAATGATTTTTTCTACTAAATACAATCCTTAGGAAAAAAAAATTTTTTTTTAATTTTTTTTCTAAATACAATCCAATCCTTACCTATTTTTCCAATAAATGTCTAATTTAGCTTTATCGAATTTTTAGCCTCATTCTTTTTGCTGATATTATAAATTGAACATTTTGCTACAATAATTATCAAATAAACTAATTTTCTTCATTTGATACTGAAAACTTTTTGAGCCAATCATTTTGGGACCAAAATTCGATCTGTTCAAAATTGACCAAAATGTCAAAATTTATTTTGCATATTTTAATGTATAACAACTCTGTTCGGGCTTATTCTTAAAATAAATGATGTCACAACTTTTTTTAGCCTTTTTATTCAATTTACGATCATTATTACAGACCAAATGTGAAAATAAGAAAAAATCACAAATGGTTTTGGGTCATGAAACGCTTGGTCGCGCACCTTTCTTCAGTGATTGTGGCCCAGCTCATTTCAAAACAACTTTCAAAGAATTTGTTCTTGTGAATTTTATTCATAAGACTTTCAGATCCAATAATTAAATGGCCGATTATTTTATTGGATTAAGATTTTAAGAGTTTCTAGGTCACAAATGTTTGTCCCAATATCTCGAAAACAGTTTTTTCATAGGGTACTTTTCTTGTTTTCATTCCGTACGCTTGTTCACCGGTCTATTTCCTCTCAATTCTTAATTTTTATTTAGTTTACATCCTAATGATTAAATTTTAGCCGAAAAAATCAATTGTTGAAATACATTTTTGGTAAAAATTTGACTTTGCGAAAAGTTCAAGAACTTTTTGCGCACCCTGTAATGCTTGACGGTTAATTTTGTAATATCGGTCACCCTTTGTCCAAATTTCGCTTTTCACTAATCGATTATTTGGTCTCAATTTTGATGTAAAAATATAAAATGCTATATTACATCATGAGTTTAAATCCATATTTGACTATCTTGTAATATTTTAATAATTTTCAATTAATTTTATTTATAAAAAAAATTATTCTCTTTATTTTTGAATGAATGTTCGATCTTTTAATTGGAAAGGGAAATATAAAAAATAAGTCATGATGTATGGAAGCTTCGAATTTTTAAACTATTTTTTTAAAAGAAAAATCAGTAAATCCAAATTACTTTTATGATCATTATAATTTTGCAAAAATCTTGAAAAAATCTAAAATAAAAATATATTCATAAAAAATTACCAAATTAAATTTTCGTAGAGCAATAAAAAAAATAAATTTTTAGGAGTAATTTCAATGATTGTTTTCTTTTTGACATTTNACCTACGATTCGTCCCAACCAAATTTCTATTATTTCGGCCTGAATCTCAACATTATCAACCGGCTACTTATAGAAAAACCGGCGATCTATATCCACCGTGGGGGGCTTAGGCCAAATGCAATGTTAAATCAAAAATTATACAGCACTCACCTATTGAACAGTCCTTCCTCATTTTTTCCCTTTAATATTGATTTTTTGCCTATAATAGAAATTTGGTTGGGACGAATCGTAGGTTGGACGAATCGTAGGTTTTTGGCTGGTGGGACGAATCGTAGGTTTTTGGCTGGTGGGACGAATCGTAGGTTGGACGAATCGACAGGGCGCCCAATTTTATCATCAAAGCGAAAAATTTTTGACGACATCAGTGGAAGGGCAACATAACTTAAGTTACACCCTTTATTATGGGTTGAAAAAATAGATTTTTCTTTTATTTTCAAGAAAAATCTAAAAAAGAATTTTCTCAAAAATTGAAATTTCCTTTTAAATTCATATAAATATCAATTTCTAAAAAATTATATCATTTTTAAATTTATTAATTTAATCCAAAACTGAGAATGAATAAAAAAACGAAATTTTTAGTATAGAAAATAAAAAATAATAATTTACTAATTTTATGGTTTCTAATTGAATTTTATCGAACTACAAATCTCGATTTTTTGGACTAAAAAGATTTAAATTTTAAACGATTAATTAAGGATTAAAAAAATGCTTAAATCCCATAATATTTCCAATTTTTATAATTATAAAAATTGGAAAAAAATATTTTCATTATTTTTTCTCCAAAAATTGCATGCCGGACCAACAAATGATAAAAATGGAGCGACAATGTGCCAAAATTCGAGAAAATGCAAAATTTTTTCGCTAACCGACGAAGTGACAAAATTCATGAAAATTCTCTACGATGTGACGATGGCGGAGGAGATGGGCAAAAATTTTTCCGTAAGATTAAAAAAACCAGTCAATTTTTAAGCATTTTGGCGATTTTTTAAACTCCCTAGTACCTTCCTCTATTTTATTTTGGTGCTCATGAGTCCATTACTTTACATATGCAAAAAATTCTTTTTTTGGCTATATATGCTTAAAATTAATTTATTTATTTTTCATTTTTTAAGATAATACACAATTTGCGCTCCAAGTACGTGGACCGGATCAACGCCAATGTGGAGGAAAAGTTCGCGGACGACGTCCGCTGGGAGGCCAACCATCGAAACTTGTTGTTGGCCGAAATCAGAATTCGCAGTCTGGCCCAGATCGTCCATCAGCCCATCATGGAGGAGCATTTGGACGAATTTGTGGAAAGATTGGCCAATTTGGGCTGCAAAGTTGAGCCCGAAAAGATCCCGAAAGGTGAAAAAATAAATAAATTTTTGATACAATTATTTATTTCCTAGCAAAAAAATTCCTATGCTGAAAAAAGGATTTAACATTCACAATAAAATGTAACTCATTAAAAATGATTTATTATTTTATTTATTTATTTATTTATTGTAAAAGTCTTATTAGCTATATAGTATGATAGGTGTTTCTTTTATAAAATTAAAAAAATGCACAGGAAATAAAAATTAATTTTCATTCAAATTAATATAAAAAATTTGGTACTTTTCTAGGTTACCCCCTTAAAAATCAGAATCATTTGCCACATTGTATCATTTTGTTGAAGAATAAATTTTAATTTAATATTACCGTCGGAATTTCAATTTATGAGGCCACTTTTCCTCTTTCTTTTCCAATAAAAAATAATAATTCTCAAAAAAAAAGGTTTTTTCCAGATTTTAAGCAAAAATTGAACGCGATCATCAAGCTGATGAAGGCCCATTGGGACCAGCTTCCGAAGGAACTCCAAAAAGCATTGGTGTTGAAAATTGCGAAATTGAGCAGGGCGGAGGAGAACCGGCTGATTCTGGCCCGACTGTTGGCACTGGCACGGAACTTGATCCGCAAATTCTTGACCACGTATATCTTTCCCAATTTATTTAGTTTCATTTATATCCAAACAATTCCATGGTTTATATTTTAAATCCCACAACTTGTCCAATAATTTTCCTCAACCCTAATTTTTTTAGACTTTTTTTATAGACTTATAATTACACTGAGTTGTTGGAAAAAAAGTTCCAAATGCTATGGGTAATCAAATTAATTTTTGTTTTAAATTGGTAGACCAAAAGTCTAAAAGGAAAAGTTGTGAAGAATTTTATGCTCTATCGTCTGATTTTTTAGCTTTTCGAAATTCGAATCAAAGGTTCGAATTGGCCGAATTCCTAAAAATAAAAATACCAGAAGATAGAGCATGGAATTCTGCACAATTTTTTTTGGTCTAACAAATTCTAAAGAAAGGTTTTTGTTCGAATTTCAACGCCACGTTTGGCACTTTTTTAACGACTCTGCACCGAAAATAAACTTTTGGGTGCTAGGAAGCTAGGATGTTAAATATCCATCATATGTACATAGATCACTCAATTTTTTTTGTAAACTATTTAGGTCAAACATGAAGGCATTTGACTAGCAAGGCCTGACGGATTTTGAAAAATTTTGGACCTTTTTGAATAAATGTGATAAATTTACATATGCAAAAAGTGAGTGCACTGGCTATTATTGAGCTAAAAATTAAAAATATATATATATATAAATATTTTAATTTTATGAAATG
>LDKF01005246.1:0-13134 GCA_001026735.1 Rotylenchulus reniformis | reverse complement strand
GTCCGGCTTAAATGATTTTGAACAATAATAAAGATTTTTATTTATTTTTATGGGCAATAAAATCATAAAAACACAAACATTAATATAATTAAAGAATTAGAATTAAATTGATTTTTTTTATTAGAATCAATAATTATCATAAATTTTCTATTATCGATGACACTAGGCTAATTTAATTTAATCAGTTTTATTATAAAATGGATAATTCATTATAAATATGGGAAATTATAAATTCATAATTGTTTTGTTTGCTAAACTTACATATGATTCGACAAGATATTGTAGGATTATTAAACTGCAAACTATATAAAATTTATTTTTGAGAAATTTTCCATGCATTTATTTATAATTTCTTGTAAATTTTTTTATTAAAATTAAAACCTTTGCTTTAGAGTTGAAAATATAAACATGAATACATTGGGTGATTTGATTTAAAAATATAACTTTAAAACGCATTTTTTAAAAGCCTCTTTAATCCAAAACAATAAAATAAAATTATGCAAAAAAAGTAAATAAAGACCGGGGAAAATATAACTTGTAAACGGAAAATTATTGAAAAACTAAAAAAATAGAACAAATAAGAAACAAATATATAGTAGAATTTTAGGCTCTATCTTTGGCCTTTTTATTTTTTGGATTTCATTTAAATTTTTAAAATTTTTTAAAAACGTAGGAAATTGAAAAATAAACACTTGTGGTATCATAAATACAAAATTAAATGTGGTATTATAATATTTGATAATTCCCAAAAAGTTAGGGCGTTACATTTCGGGAAGCTTACTTGAAAAAATATAGATATATTTATTTTTTATCCCTAAAAAGATAATTAGTATACTAATATTTCAATTTTTTATCTATGGAATGATGAAAGTTTATAAGAAGAAGAAAGAATATCAATAAAAAAGGAAAAAAAAATTATCAACTAAAATCTCATATTAATTTAAAAGACTTTAAATAAAAAAATTTTCCATCTCAATCAATAATCAATATAAAAATGCTATAAACTTGATTTTTATATCATTATTGTATTTAAAAAAATCAGCGCACAAAAATATGTCATTAACAATTTTTTATTTGTTTAAATAAAATAGTAAAAGATAATTATCATAAATATTTTTTATAAATCGCATTTGGATTGACCAAAATAAGAAATTATTAATATTTCTAAAAATGAAATTATGGTTCATGCTTATAGAAGTAAAAATGAGTGAATCGGGAAATCTAAGAATGTACTCCGTCTAGGAGCAATTTAAAAAACGTCTTATCAAGTGAGATTCAAAAAATGGAATTAAAAAATTAATAATAAGTTGAATTTCTTAATATTTTTTTTTGGATTTTTACAGTTTCGAACTAGAAGATTTTTATTTCGAACCAAATTATTTAGCCTTTATACGAAAAAAACAAAAAATTAAAAAGATAAGCCAAATCGACCCAAAAAACATTTTCAATTTATTTTGCTCAATTTCCATCCGGAATTTTGTAGTTTTTCGATTTCTATTGGCATTTTTGTTCAAAAATCTCCACTTTAGTTAAAATATTATTATAGGCTTTTACGATTTAGTCGATCGGTTTGCCTCGTAAATTAAGTATTCCCATAAAAAATATTTAAGATAATTTAATTACGCAATTTTTATTATTTTTTTATTCTTATTATTTTGCAATTTATTACCTTGAATTTAACATCAATTTTGCTTAAAATTCATCTTTTATTAGCCTTATAAATAATTTTTTTTATCAAAAATCATTAAAATTCCTTAATAATCTAAAGAATTTCAAAAAGGAATTTTCTGGCTATTTTTATTCTTTGTTATTGCTAAGTAATTATGTAAATTGGCGCATTCTTACCATTGTTTTTTGAATCTTATTAATGTTCTTATTCCAATGTTTAATTGTTTAATAATATCGATGTCCTTCATTTTCGGATTACTTTCTTTAATTTGGTAATATTCAGCCATAATATTTTGTCTTGCTTCATCATTTAAAAAAAAATTAAAAAAATATTTTTCCAAAAATATATAGATTCAAACAAATATAACAGGTAAAAAATGCAGAATTTTTTTTAGCAATTTTATTTTTCCGAATTTCTTCGAAAATTATGAATTTTCTCTCATAAATTGATTAATTAAAAAGGTTGAATAATTACAAAGATTTACTAAAATACAAATAATCAAAAAACACGAATAATTTTCTGCATAAATGTATTTTTCAAGCTTTAGAAGTGTTTTAATTGTTTGAACTTTTATTCTCATAAATTAAAATTAATAACTAAATAATAATAAATGATATAATGAGTAAATATTTTTTACTTTCTAATTTGTCTGGCTGTTTTTGTTTCCATTTAACTATGGAACTATGGCTGACTTTTAATTTTGCAGCGATCACACGGTCCGAAAGAGAAGGATCTTCATTTTTCAATTTTTCGTATTCTTTTATTTTTAAATTTGTTTGTTCAACTCCCAAAGTTGATGGAATTGCTTAATTTTTATTTCTTATAAGAAAATATACTTATAAGAAAAATGAAATGTACTTATATTATTTTATGGGGTCCCGAACTTAGAAAAATTAAATGTACTTATTTGACTCAGCGTATTTATTTTGAATTTTTTTAAATTTTTGCAAATTTTTTTTCAAACAATGACCGATTTTGTTAAGGAAAGGATCAAATTTCCAAAATTTTCGAGCCCTGATATTATCTATTCTCGTTTTTCGCAATTTTTATGTGAACTTACCTAAGTTAGATGACGAGAATTCTTAATTCAGATTAGGATAATATAATCTCTTGCCTAAATGTTTTTAATAATATTTCCGAATAATAGAGAGGATCAGCTACATTTTATTTTTAAATTTCAAAATAAAATGTATTTCATACTATATCGGTGTTTTTTTCGACTAGAAGATGAATGATAAAAGAATATAAAGAAAAAACTGGATAAATCAACTAAATCGGCTCTTACTTTTTTAGAATTTAACAAACAAATCAACTTTACCGATCAAGAGAAACATAAAATATTATGCATATACGAAGTCATATTTTGGCTTAAAAGAGTACAAATATCATTTAAAAAGAAATATGTATAGACAGGGAAAAATTTTTATAAAGGAGGTAGAACAAAAAATAGACAAATAAATATAGAATGTTATGCTTTAACTTGTCCCTTTTTTTCATTTTTTGAAATTTCTTTTAAAACACCGAAAATTTATTTATAAATTATGAAATGATAATAATAAATAACGAATGCCGTGGTTTTTACGGGTATTTTAATATTAGAATGGGCCTTAAAAGTCGTGGCATTAATTTCCGAAACCTTAGATATAATAAAAAAAATTTACCCCATAAAACATAATTTTTAAAACATTTATTTTTGCTTATTTAACCGTTGAATGATGAAAGTTTAATAAGAATAAGAAACAATATCTATAAAAATAAGGAAAAATTATCCATCCTGAGAACTCCAATGGGAAATAATTATTATTGTTGTTTTATTCAATCAATAATTAATATAAAAAATTTCATAAAACTTGATTTTTATATCATTGTTTATATGGAAAAGAATCACAAATATGCAAAAATATATTCATTAACAATTTTATATATCATATTTTAAATAAAATTAATAAATAATCTAATAAAATGGCTCTTTGAAGAATAATTTTGTAAATATTTCGAGAAAATTTTTCACTTATCAGCTCCCTCCCCCCATTGGAAGTATGCACGAATAATCGAAGAATTAAATTAATGAAAATAATTTATAATAGTTTACAAGAAGGTAGAATTTTTTCATTTATTAATTAATTAATTTTCATCTTTTAAGAAGAAAAAGTTGATTCATCATAATAAATATTTTTAAACATTAAAATTATTTAAATATGAATTTTTTAATATTTTTAAACTACAGATAAAAATTGATAAAAAATTATATAAAAATTCATAAAAAAACAATACTGATCTTTTTAATCGTATGATAATTTTCTAAAACGTCCTAAAAATTGTAATAATAAATAAAGTAATAGCGATGGTTAAATAATGAGATTTCAAAATTTAACTTTTATTTAATATACAATTTAATAATTCATATCTTATTCAATTAAATTATTGGTTGAAATATGTTCTTCGATTGTTTCTACTTCTCAATGAATAATGATGATTTTGTTCTGCATAGGAAGATGACGAAGCATTTTGTTTGTATCTAAAATTTTAATTATTCACTTCTTTTTGTTGCAATTTTACCTGTGTAGATCTTCGTGCAATGTCATATTAGTCGAATTATCTTTACGATTCATCTTCAATTTTACTATTATTGATTTTTTGTTAACAGTATATTTAGCTGAAAATTTATTATAAATATATATAATTATAAATTTTCAGGTTACGCCAAAAGCCCTGTTACATTTATTTCTTCGTCCCTATGTTTTCTTTGAGAAGAGGTATTCTATATCATTTTTTTAATTTTGTAGCCTATTCAATTCTCTTTAAAAGCTAGTTAATGGGTATCCAAAAATAATATTATTCAGGTAGGGATTAAGAATCTCCAAAATTGGTATCCTTTTTGGAGTTTTCGAGATGGAAGAAAAATTAGACAATTAAAAAATTCTGCATAAATCTGGAATGAATGTTTGAAAAAGTTCTTTTTATTATTTGATAGAGCAATATGTTCTCTACATTTTACATTTAAAAATTTCTATTTCGGTTGATTAATAAAAAGTTATAATTTATTCTTACCCACTATAAAAGAAATCATTTCTTTCTTCTAAGAAATTATTTTGAAGCAATTTTTGACAGATTTCATAGAGTAAAGCTTGGGCAAAACGTTAGGCCGCCGGTGGGACTCGAACCCACATTTCTCCTATCCGGGGAGAGCTTTCACCATTAAGCTACAGCGACACGTTTGCCCTCCCTTTAATGGATGCTTTTCATGGGATGGGAATCGCTCTCGGGAGGCATTTCCTCTTCTCCCTTATAATAGCTGACTTATTGCTCTATCTATTACCAAAAGATTATGTCTTCTAACTTTGGTAAGAGCTAAGTTATAAGCCTTGCAAGTGGGTGACCACCTGATTTTTGCAAAAATATCGGTCTATTAAAGTCTGTAATTTTTACTTAATTATTTGAAAGAATAATTCTTCTCTGGTCATTCTGAATATTATGGCATATGCTATAAAACACAAAAACTTGGGATCTCGCGGTTGCATTTTCATATTGTTTGAATCAAAATTCTTCAAAAAAGGTGTGGAGCTTTTGCAACAAAATTTTCGTCTTGATTTTCAAGAACGATATCCCAAAAATCTTACGTATATTTTGTTAACCTATTTTATACTATTTTGAAAGTATTTTATCAGTATTTGATTGATTACTAAAAAGTTATTCGCTAATTTCTATGTAACTATATTAAAAAAATATAAATTGAAACTATAAAATAATTATTTAAAAAATATTCTTGCTAGAATAATTAAATAAAATATGAATTTATTCTTAAATAAAATTACACATTTGTCCCAATTCTTTTTTGAATTTCGTCAAAGTCCCTTGTCCAATGTTTAATTGCTTAATAATGTCAATATCCCGCATTTCCGGATTATTTTCTTTAATTTGATAATAATTAGCCATAATTTTTTGTTTTGCTTCTTCATCAAAGGATTGTCGTCGGAATTATGAAAGAAAAATTTGGAAAATTAGAACATAAGATATTTTTTCTAAAAACATATAGAGGTTTTATTTTTTTTCGAATTTCCTCGAAAATATGAATTTCCTTTACAAAATTGTTTATTAAATCCTCAAAAAATTTCAAGCTAGAATCTAGGTAGAACACAAAAAAGTCAAAAAATCTGTATAATTTTCTCGATAAATATTTTTTCAAGCTTTAGAAAAGTGTTTTAAATGCTTGATCTTTTATTCTGATGAAAATTAAAAATCAAAACTAATAATAATTGATATTTTGTAAATATTTTTTTACTTTTTAATTTATCTGGTTGTTTTCGTTTCCATTTTAATATGCAACTTCGATTGATCTTTAATTTTGTAGCAATTACATGATCCGTAAGAGCTGGATTTTCATTTCTCAATTTTTCATATTCTTTTATTTTTAAATTCATTCTTTCATTGCGCACAGATAATGAAATTGCTTAATATTTTATATATTGTTTACATTTTGAGTTTTTAGAAATATATTTTGAAAATTAAAATTTAAATCTTAAGTAATGATATAATTTAATAGAAATTGTTTGATTAATAATTTTTTTCTCATCTATATTCTTTTTTTTTTGCAAAATAGGGCCATTTTATAGTCTCAGAATTATTTTATATTTTTATAGCATTTTTATTGATTATTTTAGCATTAATAAAATTTTATTTTATTAGGGCCTCTATCATTAATCATTATCTACATATAATATTTCTTACACATCCTTTTCATCCAAGTTTTAATTGTATTAATTTTGACATTCAATTTTTCTGCAATTTCTTTGTTAATTTCGTTGATTGATCGTGTCGAATCACAATTTCTTCTCATTTCAATAAATTGGGCCACTATTTTTCTTTTTTGCTCTTTCGAGTATTTCTTTCTAAGCGCTGAAAATGATAATTTGAATAATGGAATTTCCTAAATATATTTTTTAAATCTGTTGGATTCTTACGTTTCCAACCCAATTGCTTTTTCCATTTATAAATTGTAAATCGGCTTACACCAACTTTTCTGGCAATATTCATTTCCAATTGATAAATTGAACAATTCACCTTATTTATTAATCTTTCTTTTCTTCTAAAAAAATTGCATAATATTTTCTGTTTCTCTTGATCGGTAAAATTGATTTGTTTGTCAACTTCTAAAGAATTAATCACCAATAAGTTAGTTAGTTATTCGGTTCTTTCTTTAAATTTATTATTCATCTGCTAGTAGATCATTTTGAAAATTATTAGATAAAATGCAGATGACACTCTCTATTATTCGAAAATAATTTAAAAAATAATTTAGGCGAATGAGTGTATAATCCTGATCTGATGAGCTATATGGATATTCATAAATAAGTATTGTGTAAGAATTGTCTTAAATTCACATAGAAATTGTTAAAAACATTAAAATTGATAATATCATTGGAATATTTATCGAGAAATATTTTATCATTTTCATGGCTTTTCATAAAATAATTTTTATGCTGTTACCGATCTAGCATGAAATTCATAAATAAGGCTCTTACTTTAGCCATACGTTTAATTAAGAGGCAGATTTAAAAGTTTTTTTTTGATATGCAAAATATTAATTCGTGACTGTGGTGCTTTCTCAAAATTTTTAACTAATTATTATCCACCTCTGTCATAATTTTTCTTCTTTGAATCGACATCTATATAATCGAATTGCCCATCAGAAGGAATTGGTGTTTCTTCGTCGAATGACTCTGTTGAATTAGAGGCCATCAAATCATAATCATCATCATCAGCTTCTGACAATACTTGCATTGAATCTAGATAGTAGATACAAAATTATTTTTCTCGGCGTTTTTAATAAAAATGACAACCATTTAAAATTTGCATATTGAGTCGACTTATTTACAGACAATTTTTCGCAAGAAAAATTGAAATTAAAATTTTTTAAATATCAATAGAACTAGGAGACTTCTAGCCTTCATTTAAAACCAAATTCAAATAAGGAATAATAATCTGTAATTGGAATCTGTAATTGGTAATTCTTCTGTAATTGGAAAAATAAAATTAAATATTTTTTGAAAATAAATTAGAATTAGGAAACCTCTAGCTTTCAATTAACACCAAATTCAAATAAGGTTTTAATTGGAAAAAACACAGAAAGCAATCATCCTATTAACAACCTTTTGATGATGAAGATTGTTCCATGGTGCCATCGAATTCTTCGCTGCTAAGGCTTTTCGCTTTATCTTTCATATTTGGCATTGGTTCGCAGTTGTTTGTTGGCATTTTGTCATCATTTTGCTCATTTTTAGATGCTTTGGTTTGATTTTGTTCATTATTCTGCACATTGTTTAAAAATAACTCATCATTCTGGTATTGTTCTTCCCAAATTTCTGCCAATGTTTTTGTATTATCCCCTTCCATTTCATCATGGGTCAACCCTTCAAAAAAGTCATCTAATTCACAGTCCGATTCCTCAAAATCGTCCGGCTAAAATGAAATTTTAGTTTTTATGTCGTTTGAACGAAAAGTGAAAGAAAATTATTAGAAAATCAAATAAGACTGATAAATCAAAAGATATTCAAAATGTTTACCGTCTTTCCCGTATTTGATCCCCCAGAGGGGATTTATTTTTTTAACACCACTTCAGAGTGGGAGCTTTTTTCTTAAACTTTTTATAAGACAAAAAATAAAAAATTTTTTTTATTCATTTGCGAACCAAAAAATTTTCATATTGAAAATAATGGTAAGTGGAGAATATTATATTCGGCAGCTAAAATTAAAATTACCAAAATACACTCCCTAAAAATGAGGTCATGGAGCAAAATACACCCCTAAAAAAGAAGTCTTGGACCAATTTTACCAAGAATTTTACCAAGATGAGAAATAATCGCATTGAAACCCGTGACATCGAAATTGCCGAAAAATCTATTGAATTTTGAGAAATTTTTTTTCTGCTTAAATAAAAATCCAAATTTTGGATAGGACCCCGAGGGTCCTAATGCAGGGTGGTGGATTTATTTTACAAACTCTCTCCGGGGGTTCTACTACATACAGGGGGACTAATTGCAGGGAGGAATTAATATAGGAAATACTGTAAATAATAATAAAATGCCTATTTACAGAGGCTAAAGTATTAAAAAATAAACTATCAAAAATTGTATATAAATTATTAAATGAACTTTTCAGCTTTTGTATAAATTTTGTATTTTTATTCCTATTATTCGAAGCCTTCATTAAAGCAATTTTTGTCATCTCATAAAATTGTGAAAATTTTGTTTTCTTTTATTTTAAAGTAGGGTAGGACAAGATCGGTTAACCGAACCGAAACCGAAAACCGGGGTTTTTGGACCAAAACCGAAACCGAAAACCGGGGTATAGAAAACCGGTAAACCGAAAACCGAGGGTCCAAACCGGTCGGTTTTCGGTTTTGACATACACCCCTTAAGAATTGACATTTTTAAAAAATATTTTGGATTTTCTGATGGGAACTTTTGGAAATTCATTTTAATTTATTTTATAAAAAAAATTTCGATGCGAATTGTCAACTGAACAGTCGACAGCTTCATCTTATTTGCCAACGGCCAAAAAAATTTTGGATTTTTTGGGAACAAAAAATTTTGAAAATTCAGATGTTAGCGCAATTGGCGATGCAATTAAAACAGAACTGCAGCATAGATTGATTTTGCTTGAATCGAATAGAATTTTGAAACTATCAATGCTCATCGATCCTCGCTTTTCATTCGATGGCCAATTTCTTCATGATTTTGAATGGAATATTTTAGAGGAAGAATTTATTGATTTCTTATTACAATGTAATCAATTTTTTTATTTATTTTTTATATTTTTATATTAAGATCTGGAAAAGCAACAATTTTCTGATCCTAATGAAGAATTAGCAGGAGTTGAGGAAACTTTTGGCGAAGTAAGTAATAATGATGAGGAAGACAGTATGGATGTGGATATATGGACAAGAAATGTACAGTCACCATCACTGTTTTCACAAAAATCCTCTGATTCACAGCGCGAAATTTTAATAATGATTTTCAGGCGGAACTTAGTCATTTTCGTCATAATTTGGATCGTCCTGGGAGGGAATGCAACATTTTCAAATGGTGGTCTGACAATAAAATCCGCTTCCCATTAATTGCAGAAGGTGCTCGAATTTTACTTTCAATTCCTGCAACCTCAGTGAGCAGTGAACGTACATTTTCTATGGCCGGTCTGTTATACGCGAATTCACTTCGTAATCGGTCTTTTTATACTATTAAACTAATATTAATTTAATTAAAAATTTCAATTAAGACTTAGTGCCACAACGGCTGAGCAACTTATTTTGATTAAGGCCAATCTTAAGAAATTGATGTTAGTGCCTGCTGTAGAACCTGATGTAGAAGAAATTATAGAGCTTGAAGAAAAATCAATTACTGAATGATTTTTTGGCATATTTTGGATAATTTTTGATGATATTTATTTTACGGATTTTTTTCCAATGGTCTAACGCATAAACCGAAAAAACCGAAATCGAAAACCGGGGGTCCGGCGAAAACCGAAACCGAAAACCGGGGTCCCCAAAACCGGTCAAACCGAAAACCGAGGGTACCGGTTTAAAACCGGTCTTGTCCTACCCTATTTTAAAGCATTTAGACAACCTTACAGATAAAATTTAATTGTACTTTAAATAGTACTTTAAAATGCTCTACTTGAAAATTAATGCGTATTTTTTATTTTTTTTATTAACAAATGATTAATAATTAATAAATTTCTATCAAAGAAAAAATAAATTCCACATACCTACCACTTAATCACCTTTTATACATATATTATATTTTAATTTTCTGTTAAAAATTAATTTGAGGGCAAAAACTTACGTTTGATTCAACGATATAAAGTAGAAGTATCAGAATATAAAAAACATAAAATTTATTTTTGCGCGATTTTCCATGCATTATTATAAATCTCTAGCAAAAAAAATCCTTTAAGTTTGAAAAATACGATGCAAATGACATTATAGTTTGTGAAAAATATATTTAAAATGAAACTTTTTGAATCATATCTAATTAGTTTTTTTTAAATATATTTATTTGGAAAATTTTGCCCTTTTAAACCAATATTGANATATGATTTCATCATATCTATGATTTTTCAATTTCCTTTATGTATTTAGACATATATTTTAGATTTTTCGACATCATTAACCTAATACTTATATATACACCAAAAATCATAGATATGATGAAATCATATGACAAATCTGATGTCAGATTTGAATTCAGCACATCTGAAAACCCCCGGATCACTTTTAAATAACTGAATTGACAAGGGAAATAACCTTTGAAAAATTTCAGGGGGGGTAAAGTGAATAAGTACCATTATTTTTAAATCGCTTTCAAATCTACTTTGAAATGTTAACCGATCAATTAACAGTGGAGAGTAAATAACAATTCAAGAAATTGAAGTCTGAAAAAATAAATGAAATCTCGAGGCTTGCAAAATTTTAGAGAACTACGGCACCAAAATATATTCATATCTAATTTTTATTCTCTTTGTGTGTTTATATCACCATTCTAAATTTTTCTTTTTTTCATACTTCAATTCTAGAAAAAAAATTTTACTACCCAACTAATAAGGCGACTGAAAATAAGCCACACTAAAGAATGAAAGATACCATAATAGACCATATTTTTTCTTTTATAAGGTTTCACTAGTATAATTTTTGGCGTCTAGTTATTTGAGTGATCAATAGTAAAAATTATGGCCTTAGAAAATTTTGATCGCTGTTGTGAGATGTGATAAGCATTTTATATTTTATATTTTATATCTAATTTTAAAAATATTTTCAAATTATTAAAATTAAACTCGCCCACAAGTCGAGTCTTTAAATACCCCTTCGATTGTTTACCGTAAATACTGTACTGTTTAAATTATCCAGCCTGTAATATTTAGCCATCTGGGAATAATTAATCACCCTGGAAAAGGTTGAAAAATAATTAACCACCCTGAAATAATTAACACCAAAATTAATTTCCACTTTTTTAAAACTAACTAACTAACCATTTTTAGGGTTTAGCCTTCTTTTCATTTGCCTGGAATTTTTAGAAATTTTGAAAATGCGAAAAAATCGTGTTTTCCAAAAATTACAAATTTTTTCGGGAAATTCATTAAAAAGAGTAACCGAGAATAAAATTCTGCACTCTTTGTTCCTTCACTTGGCCATTTTTAGCTAAAGGTGAAATTTCTCGTATCAGCCTGCCTAACAACAAGTATCACCATAGAATGCATGACAATAGAGTTAGACATTTTGAAAAATACACGTGCCATTTCACGTACAATTAGGGGGTACACTTATAACATACACATGTACAAAAACACGCGAAAAATACTGTACATGTGTCAGTGACGTGGCCAGCCAGAAAGAGATTGCCAGGAAAAGTTTTAGAACTATATCAATTTTAGGAAAATAACCCTATTTTTGTTTTTGTGTAAAATTTCCGAAAATTTATCAAATTTTCCTTTTTTGGTCTTGGCATTTCAGCTAATTCCCCTCCCTTTCCTTCCCAGTGTAATCCATACAATACTTCACGAAGTTCGTGTAAGTACTACAGGAATTTTTGTGAAAATACGTCCCAATTCACGTTCCCAATCGAATATTACACGTACGACTTATTACTCACATGCCAAAAACATTTGAAAAAAAAGTAAATTTTTTTCAGGTTTTTAGCAGGTTATTATTATTTATTTAAAGAAGCATTTTTTCACACCCCAAAAACTTAAAAGTGTGACTTTAAAAATTTTGGCACGAAAACTGTTGAAAAATAATTCACAACCTGTAATAATTAACCACCTAAAAAATGATTGAAAATTATTAACCATGGTTATTTAAAACAGTATTTACGATATTCTTCATGTTCAGCCTTGTTCTTTTCGTGTTCAGTTACCCTCCATTTTAAATGTAAATAGGTCCAATCGACCCATTTTGAATTATTGCTTAAAAAAATATTTTTCTATATTTCGTTTCTTCAAATTTGGGTATTGGACCAAGTCGAGAAAGGCACTCGTTCTCGACATCTCTAAGGAATGAAAAGAAATTTATGAAAAACCGATATTATAATTTTTTTTATGAAATGATCCAACCAGAAATATTATAGAGAAAGAGAAATTGATTGTTGATGATAATGAATAAAACTCTACCTTCCAATAATATATATATATATTGTTATTTTTTGCTACCAAAAAAACTGCAAACTTTTTTTATTTTACATATATTACTAGCCCAAACTCGCACCTCCGTCGCTCATTTGTGCTAATTCTTTTTTTCTTTTATAAATTTCTTTCCTCGCCTTTTCTCACCCACCTCTCTGATCCATCATTCACCTTCTTTCTCACCTTTCCTCTCTCATTCCTTTCTTTTCTCATCTTTCTCTCATCCCTACTCTCTTGCCTTTACCCTTCTCAATTCTCTCACCTTTCTCTCTCACCTTACTCTCATTTCCTTC
>LDKF01005245.1:1285-12967 GCA_001026735.1 Rotylenchulus reniformis | reverse complement strand
ACCAGGCATTGAATGTACATCCGCCATCAGGATCGTAATTGAATCTGCCGATGCGGTTGTCGAGCAAAGATGCGATGGTTGCGTGTTGAGCACTTTGGTTGACGACTTGCTGCATCTGAGGCTGAGCACGTTGCTGATGCGCCAGAAGTTGTGCGATCATCTCTTGCTTCCTTGGACGGGAAATCAAAACGACATCAGTTTTGTTGTGTCCTCCGCCGAAACAACCGACTGAACGGGACAAGGAAATGGAGCGGCGATTCAACTGACGGTTTGGGACAAAACCGCGGGAATTCGGGATTGGAGACGAGATTTTCGCCCGACAGCGGATCTCGCAGAGTTGGCGCCCTGGGAACCTCACAAAAAGGACTGGAGTGATCTACGACGTGTGCTTCAACGATGGTTCCAGCGGCCGGTTTCATGCCAACCAGATCAGATCCAGAGAACTTGCTAATCACGCAGAAGACCATTTGGAGATCTTCAGTGAGGCGTTCAACTTCCCGAGAAGCCGGCCGAGTTCAGCCCAATGTGAATGGATGTCCTAAAAGGGGAGGTGTTCGGGGCATGGCCGCCGAGTTTGAATGTTGGAATGGAATGGCATTCTGCCTATCGAAATTATAGGGATCTTTTGTCATCCCAAATAAATTCCATCCATTCCCACTCATTCATTCTTTGTTCATTTCCATTTTCGCCCTTTCCCCGAATACCAGTAATTCCTTCCCTCTTTTAGGTCCCCTCTTATTTATACAATTATTTCTATTGTATTGTGCTTCGACCTCTTCAATAAACTTTGACTTCAGTCTTATTGATTTGAGGACCGAACAGAACAATTTATACAAATATTTTTATGTTTGTTTCATTAGTATTCCCATTTATGCGCGAAAATTCCCTTTTTAACCAATTTCAAAAAAAATTAACTGACGAAATGTCCGGCGGATCCCTTTAAAATATGTTCCAACTACAAATATTGTAACGCTAAAACTGCTTTTTTAAATTTTCAATGCAAAAAATGCTTACCCAACCAAACAAAAAAACCAAAAAACTCGAAAAAAACAATGAAAATTCTGATTTATATCCCTGGTTTAAATATGTATTCTACCAATTGACTAACTTGTAAGTATTATGAACAATAAACTCTATACCTGGGGTGTCCCGAACAGCAGGAATGGACGGACCGAAAAAATCTAATCCGGAACTCGGAAGCGAAAAAACCCCTGAATTTCCGGAATCCGGAACTCGGTATCCGGAATTCCGCCAGCCCTGATCTCGAAAGTACATGCCGTTTTTAGCAATTCTTTAAATATATCTCTTTTTCATTTATCAAACTTTTATGAATTTGGTGTCAAATGAAAGCTTAAAGTCTCTACATTGTAGTGGAAATTTCAAAATTTTCTATACTCAGGATTTTGTGTCGAAAAATGGTCTGCAAGAAGGTCGATTCGATGTGTGGAAAAGATTTAAAAAACATTACAAAAATATTTTCGCCTAAAGGATAAAAGGAACTCGATATAGGCATAGGCAATCGAATGTGGAGAATACAATCTAATTGTTTAAAAAGCATTCAATATAAAGTTCGAATTTGATCTAATTAGTGTTGTTGATATGAGCATGATCGATATAAGATTCTCGTCACGTGTGATAATATTTCTTAATAGTATTATTTTTCTCTTGTATTCCAGATCATTTAATTCTTCTTTGTATTTCCTTCACATCTCCACCTATATAAGTGATCCATTTTCCAGCATTTGTCATCTTCTGTTTTGCCTTCCATTCCCATTCCAGTTCCAATTCCCATATTCCAATTCTATTCTGTTGTCTTCAATAAATTATTCAACCGAGGACACAACAATTGGCGCAATCAGCAAAGCAACCTCAAGGATTATTCACGCAACTTCACGCAAGGATTATTCGCAAATAGCACCAAGCAAGGACCAAACGATCGACCGTCTGAAGCAATTGCTGGAGCAGCAAGCAGAAGCAATGCGAGCGCAACAGGCACAGCAGACAGAAAGAGATGCAAGGAAGCAAGAGATGATCGCACAACTTCTGGCGCATCAGCAACGTGCTCAGCCTCAGATGCAGCAAGTCGTCAACCAAAGTGCTCAACACGCAACCATCGCATCTTTGCTCGACAACCGCATCGGCAGATTCAATTACGATCCTGATGGCGGATGTACATTCAATGCCTGGTATCAGCGCTACGGCAAATTCTTCGAGGAAGATGGCAAGGACTTAGATGCAGCCACGAAGGTTCGACTTCTCGTCAGCAAATTATCGGATGAAGACTACTCCAACTTCGCCGACAGTATCCAGCCCCAGCAACCAGATAATCTCTCATTCGAAGAAGCAGTGAAGCAGCTCAAGGAATTATTCGACGACACGCGCTCAGTGTTCGTTCGCCGCTATGAGTGCTTCAAGCTGAAACAACGGGCTAATCAGGATGCCATGGCGCTGTTCAACCAAGTCAACGCTGCATGTGAGAATGCCGACTTCTCACCTTGCTTAAAGAAGAACAGAATTGCCTAATTATCGTCACTGCACTACGTGATGATCTTCACGAGCTAAGACAGAAGTGTCTACAAATTCTCGAAGATACTCGACGGAAGAAGGAAAACATCACTCTGAAGAAGCTTCGTGAAGCATGCCAGACGTTCTTATCGGTTCGGACGAATGCTACGTTGCTGTCGCAGTCCAAGACGAAGTCAATCGACGCAGTCTCTCTTATCCAGAGCAATGGAAGCAACAGAAGAAGAAGAACTTCAATCGTCATGATACCGGAGGCTCAACTTCTACATTCAAGCCGTGTCTATCATGTGGACAAAACGGGTCATCGACGTGAAGATTGCAAGTTCCGAGACGCCACATGTCATCAATGTCAGAAAAAAGGACACATCAAGGCCGTCTGTCAAAGCAAAGCAGTTCAAGAGGCAACTGGGACGCCCACTGCTACAGTTCAAACTGTGATCGTCAGTTCGACCAACGTACAGTTCAAAGACGACCGCTACGTTTGGAAAGAACAAGTGAAGATCAACAACATCGGATGTCAAATGAAGGTCGACACAGGAGCCGGAATCACGCTACCTCGCGGAAGTACATAGAGGAAGCTCGGTACACCGAAGTTGATGCCTGCGGAAAAAGGTCAAGGATTGCACTGGACAACAATTTCCACTTGAAGACAGGATCAATTGTGAAGTGCAGCTCGAGGATCACCAGTACAGAAGTTCGACGCCTACGTCTGCAGCACAGTCACTCACGACTTACTGGGAGTACCATGGATCCGAGCGCTCAACCACAATCTTCAAAGATGGTTCGACGCAATGCACAAATCTACGACGGAGGATGTGACTCCAGTTCCATATTCAGAAGTCAGCATCTGAGAGGTCAATGTGCAAGCTACTTCGATGCAGAATTCTTCAGCGGATGCTTCTTCAACGCGTCATTCAGAACACTACGTTCAAAGGAAGGCAATCCCAAGAAGATTCTTCGCACCTACAATTCTCAGTTCAAAGCCGGAGATCCAGTTCAGCTGCTCAACTTCTGCAATGGCAAAGCAACGTGGATTCCAGGCACAATCATTGAACGTGTGGATGGTTCGCAGCGCTACTGTGTGGAAGTACCAAGACTTGGCACGAGGGTTCACCGCTACGCAAACCAGCTCCGAAGTCAGCCGATGACGAAGAAGCAACGGAAGTCCACCGACGTTCAGAAGCATGGTTCGACGACTGTCAGTGCGACAACGTGCTCGACTACAGGGCGTGCGACGACCAGTGCGACTACCAATTCAGACGGGCCCCGCTCGTCTACAGGCACGACTACAGATTCAGATGGGCCCCGCCCAACTACGTGCTCAACTACGGATCATTCAGAAGAGCCTCGCTCGACTACAGCTCGATCAGACGGGCCCCACACATGGACAGACATTCTGATGTGCTGACGGAACTTCAGAAATTAAAGAGGAAGATGTTGTGGATATGAGCATGATCGATATAAGATTCTCGTCACGTGTGATAATATTTCTTAATAGTATTCTTTTTCTCTTGTATTCCAGATCATGTAATTCTTCTTTGTATTTCCTTCACATCTCCACCTATATAAGTGATCCATTTTCCAGCATTTGTCATCTTCTGTTTTGCCTTCCATTCCCATTCCAGTTCCATTCCCATATTCCAATTCTATTCTGTTGTCTTCAATAAATTATTCAACCGAGGACACAACAATTAGTGATGGTCGAAACCAGATTTTTTCCGAGACTCGATAAACGAGACCGAGACTTGACCCTGAGACTCGAGACCTGAGACTTTTTAATTTTTTTGTCAAAAAAATTGACAAAAATTTTTGATGTACTGACTGGGGTATTGATTGACATTACAGTAATTTTCTGAATTAAGGGGGATGCCGGTAGCCCCGAAAAATTTTGAAATTTGAAGTTATTTCTTAAGAAAAATGGACATTTTTTGAAAAGATTTACAAAAATCCAAATGCGGTAGTTGACAAAAATGGAGGAGAAATAGGCTAAAAAATTGAGCTGTTTCGCCATCCTGTCTACGGGAGATTTTGTCTTTGGAGGGTTAAAATGGACAGGAAAAATTCATTTATTATGATTTTTTCGAAACTTTTTTTCGGAAATTTTACCCATTTCTTTAAAAAATCATGTTCTCATGTTTCCTCTTTCAAAACTAGTGATCGACTACGGGCCGGGCCCGGTCGCAGTTTTTTTCGGGGCCCGTGGTCGGGTCCTGAAAACCGGCCCGGGCCCGGCCCGTTTGATTTGGGAGCTGATCGGGGTTTTTCGGGGTTTTGGGATCAGGGCCCCGACCCCCAACAAATCAAAAACTCAGGGGTTTTCGGAGTTTTTTCGGGGTTATCGGGGCTGACTTTTGAAGCGATTTTTATACATAATGTATGGATTTTTGAATTTTCATTAAATTTTTGATGACAATTTGTCCCATTTATTCAATTTTCTTCTAAGTGAATTTGTTTATTATCATTATTAGGGCATGTAAAAATATCCAAATGGATATTTTTTGCGGAGGCTCAAAATGGCCTGAAAATCAAATAAAAAGCATTTCTAGCTTGATTTGAGTTCAAAAAAACAAACTTTTATATGGATATTTTTTTGGATATTTGGAGTTTATATGGATTTTTGCATATTTCATGGATATTTTCAAATTCAGTGGATATTTTCATGGATATTTGACCATTTCTGGGAAATTCTCAAGCAAAAATGCTTTGAAATCCAAAAAATTTTCAAATTTTTTTTGAAAGATTAAAGATTTTTTCGAACATTTTCAAAAAAATTTCTCCACACTCACGGCAGAGTAAGTGAGTTGGTGCGTGGAAGGGCGAGAGAGTATTTTTTTCAGTTTTTTTCTTCCAGAGAAATGAGATGATGCTTTATGTCAAAATGGATGTCAGATTAGGATTTAACATCAAAAATATTACCACTTGAAGAAAAATTGCCAAAAAAAATCAAAAAAAATTTTCCAAAAAATTTGGAGGGTCAAAAGTGGATGCAAACTGAAAAGTGCCAAAAAGTTATGGTCGATTAAAAAAATTTTTTGCCAAAAAATTTTTTACCAGGAAACTTTTGCCAGGATTTTTATGACCGGCGATAGGATTCACCCTGATTGATCATTATTAAGAAAATGAATTTAAGAAATTAGTTTTTTAAATTTTATTAATTTATTCATATAATTTGATGCATTTTTGATTGTTTTTTTACAATTTTTTGGGAAAAATTTATATGAATTTACGAAAAATAGTGAACCCCGAAAAACCCGTAAGGGCCCTGGTAAATTTAGCTCGGGGTTTTTCCGGGATCGGGGTTTTTTCGGGGCCCGGGTAACCGGGCCCGGCCCTGATGCTTTTGCCGATCACTATTCAAAACTCCCCGCCCTCAGTAACTTCCACCTTCTCCCCTCCACTTTTCATTCAAAAATGCCATAATATCCAGTGTAAAAAAGTCTCGTTTTCCGAGACTCAAAACCCGAGACCGAGACTCGAGACCCAAAAAACCCGAGAAAAATCTCGACTCGTGACTCCGAGACTCCCGAGCATCTCTAGAGAAAATACAATCTAGAGACTTCAAGCTCTCATTTGACACCAAATTCATAAAATTGATAAATGAAAAAGAGATATGTTTAAGAATTGCTGAAAAAACGGCACGAACTTTCGGAACAACCTCTTTACCTGCTGAAGAAGAGAATGGGCGCTCCGCTGGCCGATGCCAGAATGGGCGTCCACATATTCTGGAAACTGGCGACAAAATAGTTGATGTTCTGGAACGATGCAGATTCCTGCTGTAATAGAATGTATGATCGAGAGTCTCTTCCGAACAGTTTGAACAGGTAGGGAAGCCAAGAGACAAAGAACAGATGATAGATGTTACGATCAACCGGAAACATCCAGCCAATGATGATGGCTATCGTGATGATGAACAGGGTGCGCAACATTTGGTGGATGAACTTGTCCGCGCCGGGAACGGGTGCATTTGATGAGGGACTTGCTGATGACCAAAAAACACCTGCAAATTGGGCCCAAGCATTATAATTTCTTCAAAAGCAATCTAGAGAAATGAGTTTTATATATGTCAAAAAATGGAGCAAAAAAAATAGCTGCAAAACTAGCCTAAGCCCATTCAAATTGGTCCATTCTGACAATAGTTATGGACAAAATAAACGGATTTGGCCAAAGCTTTTCTTAGAATGTACCAATTCGAATGGGCTTTGACTCATTTTATAGGCAATTTTTGCTCTATTTTTAGACACTAAATTCATTTCTGTAGGTTGCGTTTGAACCGAGTTATATGTATTGCGACACGAATGGCCCATATCCATTGTTGTTAAAAGCTTCAATTCCGGCTCCGGGGTCGAAGCAAAAAATTCTAATTTTAACAACATTGCCTATAGCTCAACTGACATATGTTTAGGAACACAATAATGTTTTGAAAAACCGTTCTATTTTATTTTCTAATAAGCCTGAAAGGATAAAAATCGAAGTTGTGCAGAATTTTATGCTCTATCTTATTGTATTTTAATTTTTCAAAATTCTATCAAAAGTTCAAAATTTTCCTGAAACTTTTTCGAAATTTTCGAAAACTTTCACATTTTTGACTGATGAGTTCCGAAAAATTAAAAACACCAGAAGATAGATAGAGCATAAAATTCTGCACAAGTTTGATTTTTTTATTTTCGGCCTGGCAAGCTTAGAAAAATGTTTTGGCCAGATTGGCCCATTTGGCAGTTTTTTAACGTCTTAGCACCGGTCAAAATATGCTCAACTTTTAAAACTTATAAGATCAAAATTTTTTAAAAAAATATTGCAGAAAATAATTTATTTTTATGGTTTTAAGATTTTCGAGAAAACTATTTTTCAAAAAAAAATCTAGGAATTCGAAATTCTGCATACCTATATTTGCTTTTTATAGTTTTGCCTAGCGAAGTTAAAAATTTTTTCGAGCACTTTATTCAACACCATTGGCATGATTGTTATCAACCATAGCCAAGTTTGATTTGGGCGGAATCCGTTTTGAAATTGCGAACTCGCCCAACTATCTTTATTTTTTATAAAAAAATAAAAAAATATATATTTTGGGAAAATTTAAATAAATTAATTTGCGATATAATAAAATGTGCTCTTTCTAACCCTATGGCTTTAGCACGATTCGAGATTCTCGAAAAATCTCTTCTCAATCCGGTCTCTAACCAGAAGTGAGAAAAACACCGGTCCAGAAGTACCCCCCCCCCGGAACCAAAGTTTTGAGAAAAAGTTTTTAAGAAAATTTCAAGCTAAATTGGTGAAATTTCTTTAAGAAACCTGATTTTTTCCATCCTAAAACCCGTATGAATTGATCTTTTATTACGATACTTTATACTTATGTCCTCCCTAGTCCTCTCCTTCTCTCTCCCCTCCACTCCCATGCTTCCATGCACCCATCTCTTTTACTGTTAGGTTTTTTTCATATTTCCAGCAGACATGCAACAAAAATTGGAATTTTTGTGCATTCATCTTGTAAATATAGCGATAAATTCAGGTGTCGCAAGTTTTTTTTTTTTTTGAAAAAAGCATCCGAGACCCTAAAAAAGCATTTCGCTGGGGCAATTGCTATAAAATATTGTAAATCTCCTTGTGACTAATGTTAATTTGAAATTTTAAGGAAAAGAAAATGATGCAAATATGAATGAATTCTCGTTGCAAACGCGGACCATATTTTCTGCTTAAATTATTTTGCGGACGGGGTCACGATAGGGTCCGCCGGAGAAAATTTTTGGAATTTTCGACCATTTTCTTGAGAAATTTGATCATTTTTACGGAATTTTAAGGGAATTTTGAGAAAAATTCGCAAAAAAATAAAGCAAAGCTCAAAATAAAGCAACTGCTTTAAAAAAGCACCTTTTAATTTTCCAAGCTTCGGACCGCCTAAAAAAGCCAAATGCTTTAAAAAAGCCTACTTACGACCCCTGCTGGATAAATTTGATTTAAATTTGAAATATGTTGCATACCGCGTAAACGACGCCACAAAAGACGAGCAAAAATAAGACAATAATTCAACACTGTTAGCAACAATATGGCGAAGCTGTTCCACCCCTTCAACTTGTTCGCAAACATGGATGGACCACAATACAATTTGAAGTTGCCTCCACCGCTGAAAAATATTTAAGTATGAGCCGAAACGTAACTAAAATATCGAACGACTACAAAGTTCACTTATTAATTAAAACATTAATAATTTATGTATTGATACTTGGTAATCATCTTTTATGTATTTGCCAAATTAATTTTTTCAAACCTTTTTAAATTTATACTCAATTTTTTTAGGCCCAATTATCGTTGAAACAATCGTGGAGTTTGGGTCGGTGACACGACAATTGGGCGCAAATTTTGGAAATTAATAATTTTGAAAATATTAGCAAATTTAAATTCGAAATTATAAACAAAACGACCTGGTGTATGCAGTATGGAAAAAATAATTGTTGAAAATGCCGGGAAAAAAGAAAATTCATATCGAGCTCCATACTCGATGGCTATACCCGATATTCTCCATACTTCTCCATATATTCAATTTTAATTTGGATGACCCAAAATCTCCACACTTTTTCGGCTCAGCACCATCGATAGGCTTGGGTGATCGAGGGCTTTTTTCCTAAGTGATGGACAATTGGTTGCGTATCAGGATGGGAAACCAGAGGAGCCAGGCCGGCACAACGAAGCTCCAGAACAAGTCGGAATGGACGGGCGCGAAACAGCTGGAAGGAGGGGAGGAGAGGGAGGGAGCAGACACACGGAGGAGGAGGGGGAGGACTGTGGAGCAGAGCAAAACATACTGGACACCGTTGGAGGAGTACTGGTGGCGGAGGAGGAAGAAGAAGACGGCGACCGGGACCGAAGCCGAGACGATGGGCCAAATGTAGAAGACGGACACCGGAAGACTATTGGGAGGATGGGGCCAACTTCCCAAGCCCCAACTTCCAACCTTCCATTCTTGACGCTGGCACCCTTGATGAGGCTGGAAGCAAAGTGGGCCTGGAGGAAGGCAAGCACCAGGATGAAGAGCAGGAAGAATTGGAGCACCTTATCAGATCAATTCGGAGATTGGGGGGGGGTGGACCAAGTGATCGGAAACCATGGTGGTGATCAGGCAGAGCAGCGGCAACTGGGGAAACAAGCTGAACACGCCCAGGAACGGGAACACACAGGCAAAGCCCAATTCCTGGAACGAGTCCAAACAACGGTGGTGGCCAAATTGCCTGGGGAAGGAAGGAATTTGGTGAGAGGAAGAGAACAGGGAAGACCTGAAGGCCAGGTTGGCGATGGTGGAGAGGAAGGCCCAGAAAGGGACCCAGGCGGCGGAGAAGTAGAAGAGCACACGGAACACGGTGTGCTGGACAGAGTCGGCGAGCACGGTGGTGTTGCAGACGCCGAAATGGGTGATCTCTGGGCGAGGGGGGGCAGGCGAAGGTGCGGGCGGACCCAGTCGGGTCCATCCGTCCATCTGCTGCCCCATCCCCGGCGGAAGGAAACCAACCCTCGGGCGCTTCGTACTCGTAATAGTAAGGTGCAGTGGCTGTGCTCAGCCTGGCGGCCATTGCGGTGGATGCTCTCTGATCGGCGGAGGGGGACGCACCCAGCAGACAGTCGGACACGCATTGTGCCAACGGGACAACTGCTGATGTGAACAAGTGACTGACTTGTGAGTGCGTGGGTGTGCCCCCTTTGCTCCCCCCCGGGCCCGTATGTTAAAGTTCTGTTTACCCTAAAATCGGGGTAAACAGCACCTAAAATTGGGTAAATCCGTATGTTAAAAATACTCGGGTTTTTTGGGGTAGTTTACCCGGGTAAACAGCTCCATTTTTAACATACGGGCCCCGATGGACACCCTCCGCCTTCCGTGTGCCTTCCTTCCCCACCTCCGCCTGCTTTCTTCTCCTCCTCCGTGTGTCTGTTCCCCATCTTCGTCCTGTTCCCCAACTGTCTCCGTGCCTCCTCCGCCTCTTCTCCATCTTCGTCTTCTCCATCCTCGTCCATCTTCTTCGTCGTCCTCTTCTCCATTATCATCATCGTTGTTGTTGTTTTCTCTTCTTCTTCCGGCCTCCCCCTCGTCCCTTCAGCAATGTTCCTCTTCGTGCCTTTCCCTTCCGTTGTTCTCCCTCCTTCGGTTGGATTTGTACTTCCCATCGTCGTTTCTTCCATCCGCTGATGAACATTCCTCACTCTTGTCGTCTTTCTCGTCCAATTTTGTGGAGAAAGAGGAGGAGGAAACAAAAGGGTAAAGTGAGAGGGCACAGGTGGAGGAAGAAGAGGAGAAGGAAGAGGATGAAGATGAACCCAGGGAGGCGGATGAGCAAAGGTGAGTGAGAGGATGAACAAATGGAGGAGGAAGAGACGAAGAAGGAAAGGAGGAGGAGGAGGAAGGGGAAGAAGAAGCATCGGATGGAGGGGAGGGAAGGGAAGAAGGGGACGAAAGAGGGAGGAGAGGAAGAGCAAAAGGTGCAAAATGAGGGGGAACCAAGACAAAGGAAACTGAAGGAAGGATGGCACGGGAAAGCACAAAGATCGCCGTCCCCCTTTNCTCCGTATCCTAACAATCCCCCTCCGTCCACCACCGACCGGATGATCATTCTGCAATTCGGACAAACACCAATCAATCCCCCGACCAAACTCATGCCCCGTTCATTCTGATCATGATTATCCTCATTCCCCCTCCCCCTCATCCATCATTGGGAAATGAGTGAAAGTGTTACTAGAGTGATTAAATAACCCTAAAGTCATCTGGAAAATTCAAGATGAAATTAATGGAACGAAAATAAAAAACACCAGTAATTAAACCATACCTCGGCAAGAGGGGTCAACGAGGGTGCCTGCGAGGTGCGAGGTGAGGGGTGGTCATACCCTATTTTTTCAGCGAGGTGCCAAATTTTTCTTAAAACATGATGGCGGAGAAATTTTTTTGCTATTTTGACTTTTCAGATTTTCAGAAAAAAATTTGATTAGTATTTTCAACTTTAAGGCAATTCTATGAAATTTTTCAGGGGTTTGGGGAGCGCCGGCGGCCCCGATAGGGGCCGCCGGGGAAAATTTTGAAATTTGGACCCGTTTTCTTAAGAAAAATTTCGTTTTTTCCTTCTCCTTCTCGCCTCGCCTCCCCTCCCCGCCGCCAGCGACGACCCTTACCCCCCCTCCCCCCCC
>LDKF01005242.1:2149-12523 GCA_001026735.1 Rotylenchulus reniformis | reverse complement strand
TTTTGCTTCATTTCTTCTCCCAAATTGTTGTAATTGATCACTGGATGGTGAGAAATATGATATTTGAAACGAATAAATTGATTTTAATTAATTAAAAAACATTCCATAAAATGTTTTGATGTTTGACCATGAAATCTGAATTTTTTGAGCTGCTTTTTCTGATTTTGAAAATTTTCATTGTCCCTATCTTCACATGGCATACATTAATTTTGTCATTATCCCATCAGAATATTTGCGAATTTTATTTTCCCCAATGTCTCTGCTCTCCCCTTTGGTCCTTCTAAGCCTCTTTCTGCTGGTTGTACCGCCGCCCGTCCAGGGATTGTTGAGCACCTACAACTTTCACCAGCCCATCCAACTCCAACGCTTGTTCAAAACAGACCCGAGGGTCCGATTTTTCTAGGTTTTTTCCTAGAAAAATTTCAAAATTTTCAGCGCCAAATGGCCCTAATCCGCTTGTCCCAGCAGCGAATGATTGTGCCCAACCATATCTATGTGGATGTGGCTGATTCGCTCGAGGTTGGCAGGATATGTTGTTTTAATTTTAAAAAAGGACCGTTAAGACTAGGATTACTCACGACCGGTAACGAACCGAAACCGAAAACCGGTGTTTTTGGGTATAAAACCAAAATCGAAAAACGGGGTCCAAAAGAAAACAAAAAACTGGAACCCCACCTCCTCCAAAAAATGAAATACACCCTAAGAATGCGAAATCTGAGAAAATTATGTAATGTCAAGGGTCCCAGACTGTAAATTGCTTAAGAATGTGACATTTATTTTTGAATTTTTTTTATCGATTTTCGCATATTTTTGCAAGACCGGTAAAACCGGCGGTTAACCGAGAGATTCAGGGCAAACCCGAAAACCGGGTGTCCTAAATTTTATACCGGTCGTGAGCAATTCTTGTTACGAAGTGCTAGGGTTACAAGATCAGGACATTGTATTTTACCGTACTTGTGATAAATTTTAGGGGGCGAATGAAGAAGGGGGAGAACGAGTAAGGAGTTGGGAAACTAAAGCAAGTAGCCATAGACTATAGAATAGAAAAAAATAACTATTTTTATTTGTTAAATTAATAAAACTAGATAATTAATAATCCTGCGAGGTTAGCGGATGCCTAATTCGTACTTGGGGACCTGACATGAGAGTGGGGCGGGAACGGGAACCGAACCGAGTATTCAAACGCGTCACCTATAGACCCGACGACGCTTGATCTCTTATAGATTCAACAAGATCTGATACTTTATGGTATTCAAAAATAAATTAAACAAACAAACCATTTTCTAGATGGTTCATGATTAAATAGAATTTCAAATATTGGTCCTTAACTTATTGTGTCGTAAGTAAAATGTCATGTTTCTCGGGATTATTGTTTTCGCAAAATATCGGGTTGGGTCCTCAAAGGTCGGATCCTCAAGTGCTGTGTCCGAATCCTCAATTGTCGGGTCGGCTATCCGACATTTGCGGACCTTTCCTAATAACTTGGTTTTAATTCGGATCAAACACAATTTATAAATACAATGTTTTTGATGTTAAAAAAAGATTTAAAAAAATGGCTGCAAAATAATCCCAAGCCTGCTCGAATTAGACGTCTGTGAAAAAGTCATAGCCAAAACACTCTGCTTTTGGCCAAAAAATTTACTTTGGTCTAACTTTTTTATATTGGGCCAAATCAAATGAGTTTAGGCTTATTTGATAGCTAATTTTTTGCTCTATTTTTGATATCAGAATGATTTATCTAATAAGTTACATTTGAGCCGAGTTATAATATGGTCCGCAAAAGTCGCGCCACGGTCGGGTTATTAGGTCTGATAGCCACAATAAAAACGACCAAATTAATATATTATCTTTCAAAAACAGACTCTGAGTTTGATTTTTTCGTTTTTCTTTGGAAATTTTTAAAATTTTCAGCGCCAAGATGGTTCTACCAATTTCGCAGCATAATAAAAATGACCAAATTAACTTATCATTTCCAAAAAAGATTTAAATTGCATTTATATGAAAAATTTACAGGATTTGTCACCATCGGCACCGCTTTCTCGCAGTCCAAAGCAGCGAAAAGTGCTGGTTGATTCGTTGGATCTTTATGGGAAGGCAAATGGTGGTTCCGTCATTTATTCGCAGAAAAAATGATTTGATGAAAGTAATTTGAAAATCTCCGAGTAAACATTTCATTTTTTATTCATACCTATATATTTTTGGCTAATAAATTTTTTAAAGCATGATTGTATACGAAATTATGCATAATTTTTTTTTGGCAATTTCTTTTTTTGTTTGAAAGTAAGGTTTTTGGCCTAAATGGGTTTTCGGACGGATTTAGGAGAAATTTTGAAAGAAAAAAATATGAATGAAAATATATAACGGGTTTCCAACTCGCTGATGCCTGAAAAAAACCGGGTCCGGTCATCTGCGCGCCAGACGCCAGACATATATGTATAGCCCGAAACAACGGTTTTCACTCCCGCAGTTTTCACCCCCGCGCTAGAAAAATGATCATAACTTTTTTCAACTAAAACATAGAGAAATGATTTTGGTGTCAAAAGATAGCCCTAAATGTCTGCTATAAATTTACAAAAAGCAACATCCGAATTGGCCAAGTAAAAAAAAAGTTATGGCCAGACCATTGGCCAAAACCACGATGTCATGGCTTAACTTGGCCACAACTTTTTTTCTACTTGGCCAAATCGGTTAGTTGTTCTTGCAAGTTTATAGCAGACATTTAGGGCTATCTTTTGACACCAAAATCATTTCTCTATGTTTTACTTGAAAAAAGTTATGATCATTTTTCTAGCGCGGGGGTGAAAACCGGTGCACCCTATATAGCCATTCATTATAACTCGGCTTAACCGTAACCTAGAGAAATGTCCTTGATGTCATAAAATAGAGCAAAAAATTAGTTCTAAAATAATCCTAGGCTCATTCAGATTTGTCCATCTTGAAAAGAGATTATGGCCAAAATACCTTCTATGAATTTGGCCAAAACCAACTTATTTTGGCCATACCTTTTTTCATAGTGGATCAATTCAAATGAGCTTATTGGTAGCTTATTTTTTGTTCTATTTTTTACATCAAAATCATTTCTCTAGGTTGCGTTTAAACCGAATTATAATGAATGGCGCGCAAATGGCGGGCCATCGAAAAAAGTACAACGGGGCAAAAATTAAAGATTTTGAGGTCGAAAAAAGTACACTTCTTTAAAATGCTATTTTTCAATATCAAAAAACATATGATGATCAAAATGTATATTTTTCATAGGCAACGATTTGTTTCAAAATTTTGTCGTTTTCCTTAAGAAAATTGGTCAAAGGAATGGTCCGAAAAAAGTACAAATCTTTTTTTTTTTAAAGTACATTTGGAGACCCTGTTTTCAGATGATTCTGAGTGCACAGGAAAATATGGTTTTTCATATAATTCGTTAGTAATGAATAGCAAAAGGTGCGAGAGAATACGACGCAGAGAAAACGAGTATATGCGTCATATGCAGTTTTTTGTAGCTTTTTGCCAATTTTCGTGGAAATTTTGAAATTAATAATAAAATTTAATTTTTATTAAAATTTGAAAACTCAAAAAATAAATAAAATAAAAATGCCAAAATTCGCGCATATTTTTGCATATATTTACCTTTCATAGCTTTTAAATAAAGATTCTCGCAGGGAAATATTTTTGATTTTTGCTTAATCATTTAAATGCTTTTAATATTTTTTTTAATAATACATTTATGCTACACCATCCACACTGGAAAATCATCCAACAAAACCTATAATAGTTATAGGTAAAAGTAGGTTTATCTCGACAGAAAATTGTAGATCCAAATTTTTCACCAAAACTGAAGTTTTTTAGCACCCTAAAATTAAATCCGAACTAATCTTCCGAAGAAATAAAAGACAAAAAAGTTTAAAAGTCAATTAAATTTAATGACAGAAATTTCTTTGATGTACTAAAACAGGCATTTTCAGCAAAAATTCATCAGACAACAACAATTGAAAACATCAAAACATTGAAAACATCCTGCATCATTCACCAGCAGAATCAAAAATCTCATGGACTGAAATGAGAGACCAATCTGAAAAGAATAATCATTATTATACTTAGGGTGTAACATAAGTTCTGACACACTTTCAAAAAGGCAAATTAAAAAATTCATAACTTTGATAATTAGCTAGCAATATCTTTGAACTTTTTTTTATTTTGTAGAATTAAGTGTCCTCTTTCTTTTCCTAAAGAAAATTTTTAATCCACCCTTTTTAGAAAAAAGTTATAAATTTTTATATAAAGACACCCAAAATTCTCAATCGACTATACTTTTTACTTGGTCTCTAGATGAACTTTTCCGCAAAGATGAGAATCTAATTTCTGTGGAAAAAGATAGCCCAAAGGACCCTCTTTTATGGAGCAAAAAAGAAAAAATTTAGAAAATGCAGTCAAGTCAAATATGAGGTCTGCAAAACCATCTAAAAATTAGGGCAATTTCTTGGGTCAAAATGAGAATCTCAATTGTTGGACTTTCTTAAATGCCAAAGACACTAGCATTCCATAGTATTGTGCCATAATAAGTCAAATGTAGAAGAATTTCATTACTGTAGCTTATTTTTGGTCATTTTCCTAAAAGTATAATTTTTGGACATTAAGCTCAAAATTGAGGTTTTAAAAAGTGTACCTTGGAAAAAATTGAACATTNTTAAAGCTGGAAAGCTCATTTTTACCCAGAATATTCATCAAATTGTGCTCTATAAGTTTACCAATTCAAATGATTCCCTAACCCATTTCATTATCGAGAAATAATTAATCCAATTTGACCATGTCGAAAATGACCTTAGGCTGTATTTTGTCTCCAAACTCCCCTGGATTTTAAGCAATCGGCTTTAATTTTTTGACCAAAAAGTGGCAAGATATTATCAATAATATTAGTGGATATTTAATTATTGTTTGTGTTTAAAATACTTTTTTAAATAAATATTTACTCGAATTTTAAGAAAGTGTGTCAAAACTTATGTTACAACCTAAGTATATATTCATTCATAAGATCCATCCGCACTTACCTACATTACCGCACTTTTGTTCTGGTTCTAAAAACTGATGGTTGTTGTTCTGGTTCTTAAACCGATGCGTATTATTCTGATTCTAAAAATGTTGGTGTTGTACTGTTTTTATAACCGATGGTTGTTGTTCTGGTTTTAAAACCGATGCTTGTTGTTCTGGTTCTAAATTGTTCTGGTTCTTAAACCGATGCTTTTGTTCTGGTTCTAAAACCGATGCTTGTTGTTTTGGTTCTAATTCTAAACCCGTTGGTTGTTGTTCTGGTTCTTAAACCGATGGTTGTTGTTATGGTTCTTAAACCGATGCTTTTGTTCTAGTTCTAAAACCGATATTTGTTGTTCTGGTTCTAAAACCGATATTTGTTGTTCTGGTTCTAAACCCGTTGGTTGTTGTTCTGGTTCTAATTCTAAACCCGATGGTTGTTATTCTGGTTCTTAAACCGATGCTTTTGTTCTGTTTCTTAAACCGATTTGTTGTCCCAAGACCATTAAATAAGGACAAACGACCACACGGGTCGTTTCACGATTTTATTGAGTTCGGATCGCAACTTTTCTAGATTCCGGATTGCATACGCTTTTTCTTGATCCCCGTTCGTGACACAACTTTTCTGGATTCCGGATCGCATCATGATTTTACTTTCCATAAATATGTTGTTAAATTGATCATTGAAACTGATCAGATCGGGATCGTTCAAAGGGCCATCAATTGTCCGCCCATCTCATGTTGTCGCCACATACTAACCTGCCCGTTTGGCCTAGAATCCTAGATAGAAAAGTATAAGATGAGGAAGTAAATAAATAGGCCAAAAGGCCAAAAAACATTCTAGATCATCCCTATGCTCAAAATTTTCAAACTGACCTCTACTATACTGCGCGAAATCGATCCCAGAGAAAGTCACCATGTTTGCATTCATATTGAAAACCGCCCAATCCAGTTTCCTCTGGTTGCTTAATGTATTTCACCAAATCAGCACCAAGGACATCTAATTCAAGGCCAGAGTCCCTTGCGCCGCTCAACCATTCCGAATCCTCAATGTTGGTCGACTCCCCTGATTCCAGCCTTAACAATTAAATACCTTATGTTACTATAAAATCAATCTTAAAGAGCAATTACTTAAATCCCAAATTGTCTCTGGCACCGACATGTAGTATGCATTCGACACAGAGAGCCTCGTCGTGCGTCAAGCCTGTTACGGCTACCAGCATCCGGCCACCCGCCGAAAGAACCCCTGATTTTCGGTGATCTCGGTGTCTTTTCGCTAGAGCATTTGCCTTCCCGATATAGACGGGGTTGTTTTCGGCGTTGACAATTATGTAGACAGATGTGTCACGTAATGCGTCTGGTCGTCCATGATCACTCGACCCTTCTAGAAGAGTGCGCCACCCTCCTCCCGAAAACATAGGCGAAATTCGTGGCGAACCCCCATCACCTAATGGCTCGGATATGGGCTTGCAGCCTTCTAAGTGTGTGGGTCTGCGCCATTCAATCGCACTTTCATCACCCTCAGCACAATGTCTCGGAATCACAAAAAAGCTTATTGGTCCCGGTGGGTTCAAAAAGCTTCGACACCGGTTGATGAGCAAGCACCGTAAACATTGATATGTAATAATGGAATAAGATACAGGCTGAAGAAGAAAAAAAGAAAAAATAATAATCCAAGCTCCTATTTACCGAAGTCCGTGAATATGAATAAATCCCATGCGAGGTTCTTATTGTAATTTGGCCTTCTGGAGTCTTCGATCTTGATAACATGGACACACCACCACGTGATCTGCGATTTACAATTTCTGAAATTCAGAGGGGCAGGATTTTTAGTAATTCCCAAGCTACGAATCTATAATCTACCCAATATCACATCAAAAAATCTAAAATTATTGTGCAAAAAAACTCACTTCGTTTTCCACCTGTAAAGATCCACATTTTGTCCGACTCAATAAGTTCGAGGATGCGCGGATCTGATGGTCTGTTGTCTTTTTTGGGCAAACTGTTGTTTATAAGCTGTTCTTCCTCTTGTAGTTCCTCCAATTCTTCGTCTTGTTCTTCCTCTTCCTGATCAACATTGTCTATAAGTTCAAATAAATTGGCCCAAAAATGATACAAAAATAGGCCCAAAATTCCCACCTTCATCTTGGGTCGTTTTTGCGTAGTCGGCTGGATTCAAATACTTCTTTCCAACAATGGCTTCCAACTGTGCAGCTGCTTCACGTGCTTCACGCATCACTTCTTCACAACTTCCTCCGACTGTGACACTTCCGCCTGGTGAGTTGTGGAATGTCGCTGCTGTTGTTTCTGCTGTTGGTGTCGCCGACCTTCGTTCTGCTCTCCAAAGCGTTTCTTCCAGGAGCTCGATTTCATTGTTGAGCCTGACGTTCTTCAATTCCAACTCATCGCTGTTTGTTTTTTTTAAATTTTTTAGTCGGATATTTGCACCAATTTCTTTCCTTTTCTCTTCAATTTGTTTGATGATGTAATTGTAGAATGTGCCCGGGCCTCGCTTCATGATGCTTGACCTGCTAAATTTTTATTTTAAAATTTTATTTTTAAAATTCAAAAAAAGGGTTTCCCGTGAATTCCCCGTGAATTTTCCGTGAATTCCCCGTGAATTTTCCGTGAATTCCCCGTGAATTTTCCGGATGATTTCCGGGATGTTTTTTGAGGGGGTTGTAGCTTAAAAAGGTTGAAAAATTCATAAGAAATTTTTGGTGCGACAAAATTGGCCAATATTTTTTGCACAATTGGGAATGCTGTTGCGGAGGATACTGTAAAATTTTCAGAAAATTTCTTCTTCCAAAACATTTTTTATGATTTTTTTGACATTTATGATGGTGATTTTCCGGACATTCCGGATGATTTCCGGGATGTTTTTTGAGGGGGTTGAAGCCTAAAAAGGTTGAAAAATTCATAAGAAATTTTTGGTGCGACAAAATTGGCCAATATTTTTTGCACAATTGGGAATTCTTCTTTTCCCCAAAAGATGAAGGTGATGAAATGGATGAATGAAGTGGCAAAATGGTCGGCTGTTTTGGGACTTGGGACTATTAAGATTGGGAGTTGGAGGGAGAAAGGGTAAGACGGGTAAGCGCTCTGATGTGAGAGCGGGGAGGAAGAGGGGGGGGGGGNGAAGTCCGAACCCTTGGGACAAGAACGAGAGAGTGTGGAGAAGAGAAGCTAGACAAATGTGAGAGAAGCAGGCGGTGAAGGAGGCAGAGAACGCGTCCCAAGGGTTCGGATTGAGCGGGCGAGACTTTCGAATTCAATTGTGAAAAAACAACGCTTCAAAAGTTCGGTAAAAATATTTTACAATTCATTCTTTGCTTGCATATGTTTACAAATTCTGAAAATTCGGAAAATGTTTTACAATTTCATTATTTGTTTTGATCATCAAATTCCGGATCCGAAATCCAGAATCCAATTAAATTTTTCTTTTTTTCCAATTAAATTCAGAATCCAATTAAATTTCATTAACTAAGAACAAAATTCCAAAGCGCTTCTTAAAATAATTTTATGAATCGTCACTATTATTATTTTTTTATTATCATTATTGTACGCAATGGCTACCATTCCAAATACCACCAGGGTCAGTCATAACTCATAATCTAAGATTTTAGGTTCAAAAATTAGGACACTTTTAAAAAATGCATATTTTTCGCCAATATCAAATAAAAAAAACGAATTCTTTTCAATGATATTTCTGAACTGAAAGGGTTTTTTTTTATATCCCATTTGGCGGTATTCCCCATTTCTGGGTTGCCGGTCGGGATTACAACCACAAAGGACACACCAAGGCATTGCCACCCAAGGCGGCCGCTTACATGTGGAGGGGAGGGGGGTGTGTTCGGGTTCCAGTGTTAGGGATTGCTGTTAGTACGTCGTTCACCATTTGCTCTGCATCACCGCTCGGCTAATGGCTAGGTGAAGGGATATGCTCCCCACGGGCTTGAGTATATGTCTGACACGGCGGTGGGATCCGAACCCACTCCTCTGGAGTTTTCCAACAGTTTTCGATCAATATGTACATATTTGCGCAATCCAAATTTTCACCAAATTGCATTCAGGTGGCTTTCATATGAAATTTCAATTTGGAATTTTAATGCAATTTCAAGTTTTTGAATAAACTGAATTTCCATTGTATGTGGTGCCGGCGGTCCCAATAGCGGCCGCCGGAGAAATTTTTTAAATTAGACCTTATTTTCATAAGAAAATTGATCATTAGTAGGGCATCAAAAAATATCGACATAAAATCGCAAAATATATGTATAAAAAATCGGCCAAACATTGCAAAATACTGGCAAAAATTAGTGAAAATATCGACATAAAATTTTCGAATTGCTTATGAAAAGCCATCAAAAGTGTCAAAAAAAAAATTAATTCTTTGAAAAAAAATTTGAGAAAAATTTGAACAAAAATTTTCAAAAAATTGAATTTTTGAGAAAAAATTTTTTGAAAAATTTTCAAAAAATTTTAATTAATTTTTTTGGGTTTTAATTGCATTTTTGCTTGAGAATTTCCCAAAAATGCAAAATATCGACATAACTCGAAAATATCGATGTAATATCGAAATATCGACATAAAGTCTAAAATATCGACATAAAACGCTTATTTTGGACTCAAATCAAGCTAGAAATGCTTTTTATTTGATTTTCAGGCCATTTTGAGCTTCCGCAAAAAATATCATTTCAATATTTTTGATGCCCTAATCATTAGGGATGGGATAGTTATGGAAATACATATTTTTCCTGATTTCACCAGCTAAATAATCACGAAAACGTATTTCCACTTGATTAGAAGCTCCTAGAGTGACTTTTAATTTCAATTTTCCTCCATATTTTGCAATTTTCATACATATTCTATACATATTTTGCGATTTTTGGCCAAAAATACATTTTTTTTTACTTTCTATTTTAACATTTTAAGCATATTTTTTGCACTTTTTAATTTTTTTCGTTTATACAATTTTGCAAATTTTAGGCATTTCATGTGTTTATTAATTTTTCGCCAATTCGTGCCTATTTTATGAATTTTAGTCATTTCTGGCCTATCTTTTTCAATTTTCAGAAGTTTCATGAGAATTTTCAAATTTGAGGAGTGAAAATCAACAAAATGAATGTTTATTCGTCAAAATTACTAGGTTGCCTGTAGAATTTTTTTTTTTGCATTTTTGAATAAATTTTAAGCATACTTTATATGAAATTTGGTTAATTTTAGTCCATATTTTTGACCATATTTCGGCTTTTTACTCCATATTTTATGGCCATATTTTGCGAATTTTATTTCCATAATCGTGCTGAGTCGTTTCAGCCAAAAGTGCCATAATGGGCGTTTTAGCCAAAAGTGCCA
>LDKF01005239.1:7026-17804 GCA_001026735.1 Rotylenchulus reniformis | reverse complement strand
TCTTCCCTCCCCGTGCCGTCTTCTGCTCTCCGGCAACTTCCGACTCTGCCGCGCCCTCCTCTTCGGCCCCAACGTGTCCTATGTGTACCGATTGCGCGGTCCGCACCAGTGGCCGGGGGCTGCGCGCGCAATCCTCGGCGTCCCACAACGAATGCGCGAGTGCCTGCAGACCAGGCCATGCCAGAGCAGCTGGACTGATCGGTCCCCCTATTACTACTCGTTTGCCTTGATCACTCTTTTGGTTTTGATGATGGCATTTATGATAAGAATGATCCTTTACTATTAGAGATACATACAAGTTATTTATCAATTCAATCCATACCGATTAACACTGATCATGATCACTGTTCTCACAGCAACACATCCAATCGGTTGGTCCCTCTCCAACTGTTGTGGTCCAGCGGCGATTCGGTTGCGTTTCTGCTTCCGCTCGTGGCCCTTCCGCTTCCGTCCGTCGTGACTTTGTTGTCATTTGCGTTGTTTGCGCGCTTCCGCACAATTCCCCTGGCCAGATCCGGGTGCAGTCTCTTGAACTCCAACAACAGCGTTCTCAGCGCGTTCACCCAGAACTCGCGGCCCGTCAGCTTCCGCCGGCCCTTATCGCCTCCATCTTTGCCTTCCTTCAGCGATTTATTCTTGGGTGTGGCGAGTGTTGCGTTGGACTCTTCGCGCGACTTTTGCTCTTCTCCGACAAAGTCCTGTTGGACCACAAGGTCAATGCCCCCGCTGTCCGGGAGGGTGGGCCACGAGGCTTTGGGCACTTCTGGAATAGAAAATTTTAATAAAAATTAAAAGATAAATTTTAAAATTCTCGAGTCTCTTTGTTTGGAAACCCTAAAACTATTATTTTAAGAAATTTGGACTGGCCCAGAAAGCTGGAAATCTGTTTTCAATCGGCAAAATTAAAAATCGGCAGTTACCGCCGAGAAATCCATCTTTTCTACAGCAAGACAATGTTCCGCCCTGAATGAGTTTATAAAATCGGCGTAAAAATCCTGTAGAAATCAATTTTTATTTTCGGTGCTACGATTTTATGACGCGTAAACATTCCATATGTTAAACTATTGTTGTTTGTTTCTTTTTCCTCGATTTATCCATTTTTATGTGCTATTTTGCAAGAAGGAATTCGCTTCAAAAGATCCTAGAAAAGTCCATTTCTATCGAGAGACTATTTTAATTTTAGTTCACTTTTATGTTTGCCGTCCGCCAACAAAGTGTTGCGCTTCCACAGCGGCAGAGGCTGTCCCCCGGCGGTGCCAATGCGACGGCGCCGCTTCGGCACCAGCGACGACTGTTTGCGGCGCAGCTCATTGCTGCCCAACATGGCCATCTGGGCCAGCACCTCGTTGTTCTCCTCCTCCTCCTCCGCATTGTCTTCTTCGCGTTCCCCGGATGCGGAATCTTTGTGCGTCTTCACTAGGAAAGAACGCGGTTCAGAACTGGTGAAAACGCACAATGGCAACGCGAAAAGGAAAATGAAAAGTTCGATATAGTTCTACATCATTGCGTCTTTATTAGCCGATACTTTCATGGCCTGGTAGCCTCTATCTTGGTAATTTCCCTACCTTTGTCTTCACGATGTCAACGTCCACCGTCGCTGGAGGAAGCATTGGCTCAGACGGAACGCGCATCATGCGTTCTGCAGGAGCTTGCGCCTCAAACAGACGAACGCGCATCGATTGAGCGTCTGCTTTCGGATCTGAGTCTTCATTATCTGCGTCCGGACCATCCGGAAACGTGGTAACACTCCCTTGTTGTTGCACATACTGCTCCAATCGATCGGCCAATCCCTGTGGAAGTGCCGTCCCTGTTTTGACAATTTCGCCACCGAAGGTAACGGAAATGAGGAGCAAAAAGAGAAGGGGAAGGAGGAGGAGGAAGAGAGGCGGAAGCGGCATGATGAAGCGGAGGAATGGGGAAAAGCGGAAGTTCGGAAGGAGGAGGGAGAGAAGTAGAAGCAGAGGAGGGGCAAGAAGCAAGAACGGGGTCACTCTCGCCCGTCCGTCGTCGGAAGTGAAGAATTAGCGAGGAGGAGAAACTGGGTTGACCCCTCCCTCCTTCCCAGCTTCCTTGCGCACTTCATCATCATCCGTTGTTGTCGGCGGATTTGGATGTCTGCCCTCGGCGGTGCAAAATGGAATGAATGCCCATTAGCCCCTTAAGCATTGATCAGTGATGAGTTCTGTTCAGTTTTTTGGGCATATTTCAACAAATTTATCGTACAATAAGTAAATTAAACACAAAAAGGAAAGGTTGCGAAAATCGAAACTGAACGAATAAATCAGGGAAGGAGCCGATTCCATTCCGATTTCGGAACATTTTTGGAAAGAATCGTCTCCAATCATTGAGAATAAATTCACTGGGGAATAATATCTAACATATACTATGGATATTATAGCCAAGATAGACGAGTGTATTGAGATGATTCATTTGAAATGACTCATTTCGTGTCAAAACACAGTCTCCGATAAATTCTATGCCATCTCATCAACCTTGGCTTGTATTTACGTCGAAAAATGGGATTATTGCTCTCAAGATATTGAATGTATTGATGAAACTACAATCCTGCGTCCCCTAAACATGAATATGTCTTCCGGATATGCCTTCCGGCGGATCGTTTTTCGCTCGCATTCTATGCGTCCTTCTGCCAGAACTCGTCCAATGAGATGGCGGAAACATTGTCCAGCGGTCCCACTGGGGGTGGCTTGTCAAAGGACTTGCGTCGTGCATGCAGGCGTGTCGACGTTCCGGCACTGCCGAGCGTCTGCTGCCCTGCGGAGAACATCGTATCCTCGCGTACGGCTGCAGGCGCGCCTGCATCGGCTCCATCTTGCCCGGCCGTCTCGCGCTCTCCTCCGTCGCCGTCATCACTCGTCACCTGCACATCCCTCTCTCGCGTTTGCGTCTCCTCTGTTGACGCATCTTTCTTGCGTTCCTTTGTGCGCAGCATCGGCGCTATCTCCGGGCGCACAGGAAGTGCTTCCATGCTGCCGCGCGCAAATTCGCCGTGCAACGAGCCACGCTCCTCAGCACCGCCTTCACCTCCATTTTCTTGTGGCTAGAAAGGTTAAAATTAAGGTGTTTGGCCTTCGAATTTATAATAAAAGAATAGAATGGAATAAGGCCTAAACTAATAGCGAATATATCCTTTACTTATTAACATTATCACCATTTGTACTTTGGTTCCATAAATCGGATTCCATGGATTTTTGTTGGGTACTTCACGGACCTGCACGTGTTGATCCGCACCGTTCTCCTCCACCGCCTCTTTCTTTCCGCTTCCCCTCGCGGTCTCTTCCTCACCCTCCTCTGAGTCCGGCTCGTATCCCAGGTTGTGCCGGTCGTCCTCTTCCTCCTCCGCCTCTTCCGCTTCCTCCGTCCCCTTCCGCTGGTGATACTCTTGCGTTTCCTCCTCTTCCGGCTCCGGCTGGTTCGGACTCAGCCTGATACGTGGTGATTGCGACTCGTCCGATTCCGGCACAATTTGTTGCTCCGCAACCGCGTCGCGTGGTCGCATCTGGAAGTTGTCCATCATGGTCGCCGCCGTTGTGTCGGCCGCGAACATTTGCGGGGGCTGGAATTGCTGGAGCGGAAAGGACCCAACACTCTCCTGCGATTCCAATGGAGGACGCGATGCAGCCGCCGCGACGCCTGCGTTTGCGAATGAGTTTTTGGTGGTCGCGTATTGCTTCTCGCGCTCCTTTTCCTTGGCTAGCGCGGCTGCGGCGGCCGCCTTCTGGGCAGAGTTGGTCTTTAGCTGGGTCTAAAATCAAAAATGCCAACTTTCTTTGGGTTTCGTAATCTTAAGGAAGTATTCTTTTCAACGATCAGTTAGTTTATTCTTAGGAGAATTGTTCCCAAAATTAGTTTTTTGATCAGAGTTAAGTTATTGGGTATTTTCGAATTGGGAACTTGGCCTCCCTTGGACTGGCCTTTGAGGATGTGCCGAGCAGGTTGCGACTGCCGCCCATGCCGCTGCCCTGACTGCCCTGCTGACTCTGCTGCTGGCCCACCAGTCTCTGGTTCAGGTCCACGTTCACAACCCGGTTGTTGCGCTCCTTGAACTTGTGGTAGATCAGGCAGGCAACAACCAGCAACAGCAGCAGCCCAACCACGACAACGATCAGGATGGTGTAGTCGATGGAGAAGTCGCGGAAGCCCCGACGGATCATGCCAGCGGGCAGCACCACCGGCACCTCCGTGCCATCTGAAGATGGGAGGGCGGAGGATGATCATTCAAGTTAGGCCACTCGGGTTCAATCTTTTTACCCTTTTTCTTTTTGCAAAGAAATGGTCTCCTGTTCCTGCAGTCATCAATCTCGTAAGCCACCTGGTCGCGTTTGTTCCAGTCCAGAAACACACAGTCCTTCATCTCGTTCTCTTGTCGCAGCGGAAAACTGATCAGAAGGGGCAACAATCGATAAATGATGCATGGAACCAATCGATATTGTCACGCCCTTTTCGGGCCAATCCCCTCTCGAACATACTTTTCGGGCCAAAGCGGAGAGCTGCGATCGGCAGTCTCGAACGTGCCCTCCAGGTTGGCGTCAGAGTATCCGATCCAGGGGAACGAGTGCGTTTGCGAGAAGGCCTCTGAACAGTGATCGGGGAGAAATATCCTTAAAACTGATCAGACAGCTTACCGGCAATGTAAGCGTAGTCCTTATCGGACTGAAAAGTGGCCAGGTTGGCCCGCTCGAAGGTGCACTCCTTCTGGGCCTCCACCCAGGGCAGAATGTGTGGCAAGACGAACTGCTTATAGCTATGAATGAGGGGATAACAAAGTCACCATTTTATTAATAAGCAATCATTGGGTCTTAAATGCATGGAATTATCGGTTCCGAAAAGCAGGAAAACCATTTTTGGTGGGTATTTTTAATCAGGAGGAATTCTATTTTCAGTAAAGTGTTTCTCAGTTTTATAATATAAGTAGCCTTTTCCGAGGGTTCTGGAAGTTTTAGAATGTTAAAGAAATAGAGAAATAATTTTCAGGAGTTCGGAGGAATAAATAATCTGGAAAGAAGTTGGCCATGGTTTTTGTCCACCACTCGCAACCTCGTTACTCCTCGAGAACTGGCACTGAATCGTCATTAAAAAAGGTGACAATACAGGTCTAATTAAGCCCGATTCAAATATTCATCTCGAAAAATTCCTTAAGACCACTCGACGGATTTACAATGGGTTAAAATAGACTATGGCAGATCGATCATAACAATTTTGAGATTATAAGGAGGAGAAAATCCAAGATCCGAGGAGAAGCGAGACTTACCAAAATGGGGATGAGCTGTCCGACTCCCATCCCGGAGGACAATTGGGCAGTTCTGAAAGCGAAAGTTTATCAATGGAAATTAAAAGCAGAATTTTATTATCCAAAAGGTATATTGAGAACAAAATCCAGGTGAATTCTGATTTTAGAGTTTAAAAGTCGGATAAAATATTATGTACACACAGTAGCAAACCGAACTCCATCAGAGTAGCATACCGTAAAACCTGTATTACAACCCCGGGGGTTATATTTTTCAACCCCCTCCAGGGGGGGATCTATTACAGGGGGGCTCAATTGCAGGGGGGCTTATATACATATTTCAACCTCAGTCATGAAGAGTGGGGTACTATTTTTCGACTCCATTTTTGAATGATGAAGGATTATTTGGTAGAAAAATTGAGCTATTTTCAAGAAAAAAAAATCTCCAAAATTCTTCAAAAATCAGCTCATTTTCAGTAATTTCCCTCATCAGTGCCTTAATTTCCCGAAATTTTCCCAAAAAAAAAATTCAAAAAAGTGATCCTGGAATAAATACACCCCTAAAGATGAAGTCCCGGACCAAAATACTAGGGTAGCACGGAACCGGGACTTTTCGCAAAAACCGAGACCGGGACTGACCGGGACTAGGAAACCGGAACCGGAACCGGGACCAGGTTTTTAAACCGGGACCGAGACCAGGTTTTTAAACCGGGACCGAGACCGGGACCAGGTTTTTAAACCGGGACCGAGACCGGGACCGGGACTAACCGGGACCAGCCTTTTCCAAAAAAATTTATCCAAAAAATTTTTTATTAAAAAATTTCGTTCGATTTTTTAACAATTTAATTTTTTAACAAATGTATACATAGTTAAAAAAAATGTATACACAATTTACACAATTATTTAAACTGATTGATTGAATGAATTTTGTAAAAAATTATCAAAATTATCAAAAAAATTTCACCTATCACTACAATTTCTTGTTTCTTTCTAAGATTTTTTTATTTCTAAAAATGATCCGTGCTCAAGCCTCGTCCATTCTTTTTTTCTTCATTCCCTTATTCAGCTTATGAAAATTTTAAATTTTTGGATTTTAGAAGATCATTTCAGATGTTTAAAAAAATTCTCAATTTTTTCAGAGTTCTTTAAAAAATTCTCAAAAATCATACTTGAAAAAATCCCAAGAAAAAAACCAAACCCTATGAAGAATTATTTTAAGAAAAATCCATGCGAATTTTTTAAAAATGAAGATCTGTGAAATTTATGAAGAATCTAAAGCCAATGAAATTTTATTCGACCTTGAAAATTTTCGAAAATTTTTGAAAATCCTAGGCTTTCGAAGGTTTATTTTTTTGAAAAATTACACCTTTTTTAGTTCGGAAAATATGCGCATTTTCTAATTTTCTTTTCCCATTTAAAAAATTTCAACAAAAAATTTGTTTGGAGGAACGGGGGGTTGGAGTAGAAAGAATAAGTGGAAGATAGGGAGAGAGATACATAAAAGTATCGTAGAAAGAAAATAAATTTTAAAAGATAAATAAAGGGGCGGGAAAATTTTGCATTTTACGACGAAAAAAATCACCTTTCATGAGGAAATTTCACCATAAAAAATTACATTCGAGTCGAAAAATAATTTCAAACTCAAATCAACACAAAAAAATTCAAAATTTCGCCAAAAATGCCATTCTTAGGGGTGCATTTTCAGTCCCGGTCAGTCCCGGTCTCAAAAACCGGAACCGGGAAATCCCCGGAACTCTGGTCCCGGTGTGACCGGGAGTCCCGGACCGGTCCCGGTCTCGGTCCCGGTTCCGTGCTACCCTACAAAATACCCCCTAAGAACAGGGTTCTCGAAAAGAAATACACCCTAAAATTTTACCATGATGAGAAATGCTCGCATTTTTGATGAAAGAGACTACAATAGCGATCATTCCATTGAATTTTTGAAAATTTTTCCTTTTCCATATATAAAAAATCAAATTTTTGGCTAATACCCCGGGGGTTCTAATGCAGGGGGTTATCTTTTTCAACCCCCCTTCAGCAGAGGGGGGGTCTATTACAGGGGGGTTCAATTGCAGGGGGTTATAATACAGGTTTTACGGTAAGTTGCCCAGATAGAATAGCATAACTTGACTAATTATTCCTTCACTCACCGAACTCCACCACAGAGATGTTGAAGCCGCGCTTTTGGATCACGGAGTCGGAGTGGAAATGGATGAGCAGCGAGTCGCTGGAGCTGGTCACCGCAGCCGGATAATCTGCACAATAATACGGTAGGCACTGCTACGGCAAACCAATCACCTGCCAAGTGCTACAGTAGACTTACCCTGGCCACACCAGCGCACCACCTCCTTTGCATTGGTTTCGTTCCCTTAAAATGAATAAAATATTAGGGAGGGACAAATAAATAAAGGATTCCAACCAATTGGATCATATTGATCAAGATCCCTTAGATCCCTGTTTTTGATTTGATCAGCAGATAATCATTTTAGACAAAATGTTCCATGAATGAATTAAAAAACGAGACGACTGAATAAATCAATGACTTCGATAACTGTTAGTCATCTTGATTCTTCTGATTTTAAGTGAACAATGAGTGTTTTTATTCTTTACCAAACATATAGATTGATAAATACGATTGCTAAACTTGTTAAACTTAAACAAATATTTTTACCCTTTAAAGCCAAAATCCGACCCAATCCTAAAATTTAATTAATTTTACGTCCCACAAATCCTGTCCCTCTGATGAGCACCGACCTTCCCGGTCCCGGATGGCCACGTAGTCGTTGCACTCCGTGAACAGTGCCTCCTCCAGCTCGCTGTCCAACACGTTCAGGTGGATTCGGTGCATTTTGGTGCTGGCCTCGATCAGGAACTGGCAGTCCGTGTCCGGCGGGTACAGCCGGTGCTCGTCGTAGGGCGAGTAGATGAACTGGGGGTAGCGGCTGGCACGAAGACGGATCGGATTCTGGGGACACGCCTGGGGACTGTCCAGCTGGAACTGCAGGGGCTGGCCCGAGACTGAAGTGGCAGCAAGAAGAAGGAGCAAGCACAGGCAGCAGCAGAGAGATGCCGGAAGAGATGTGGAGAAAGTCGCGGGATTAGTGACGAAACTTGTGATGTTCGCGAAAGAAGTTCCGGGAGTTGCGCAAGTGAGACGAGTTGCACGTATTGTGTCAGGAGTTTTGAAAATCGGAGAAGTGACCTGGATGTGTCTACTTTCGGCTGCTATATGTTGTGTTGGAATTGATGCGCGAGTTGCTGCATTGGCTGGAATAATTGCAGGAACTGAAGACGGAGTAGTGTGATTTGAGAATGCAGTTGAGTGAGTCACACAACATCCGCGGCAACTTTTGGCATTTTGTGCAACTCGTAACAAACCGCCGGAGGAGAACATTTGGGGTGGCGATGGTGGTGATGATGGAGGTGGCGCAATGGGGACGACATCGAATGTTGGCCAGGACGGAGCTGAGAGGGAGTTGGTGAAGGGCCAAGACGCTGTGACGCGGGAGATTAGCAGTGTCTTCAATTAGTCCCCGTGGGCATTTTGATGGCAAGTATCGTCGAGTTTGGCAAGGATTAGGCGTCAATTAACAGACGGACAGGCACTCTAAAAGCCGGTGTCAAAATTCATCCGGAGAAGGGGAAGTGAGTCAAAAACAAACTGTACAAGAAAACGTAAAAATAAGAAGGGCGAGAATAGAACGGAAGGCAGGGATGATGAGTGAATATGTAGGAGGAATTTTAGCCGAGCCCATTTTTTCCACAATTTGATTGCGAAACACCTCGAATTTCAGAAGAGAATCCGCATAGGTCTAATCATCTCTCCAGAATTCATACTACTTGGGTTTATCTCGCGAAGCCAATGGTTTGTTCCAACAAATAAATTAATAATATAAAAGGCATTTGAATGGAACCCACTGCATAAAATACAGCCAACAGCAGCAGGTGGCTGAAATTCCCTTAAAAAATAAAACTGAAATGACCAAAAATCAAAAATACGGTTTCGGACTTCGCGAAATCTCAATGGTCGAAAANGGATGTTGTCCATTTGGCCCCTTATCCCTAATGGGCCAAGGGGTGCCAATGTATAAAATTGACACGAACAAATAATGGCGGAGAGGATGGTGGATCCATACGAATGAGCCAAATGATCTATTGGCCAAGCTAGTATGTAGGTATATGGTAATTGGCACCAACGGTAAGGGTTTTTTGAACAAGGCATGAATTTCGATTTCATTGTCAAAAGGATTTCAAAATTGCAAAAAATTCAATGCCCAATATGGCAAGGTTAAAAAGATAAAAAAAAAGAAGAAAATCGTGTGCTTTCCACTGTGCTATAAGGTTAAATTATGGTGATATAAGAAAAATGTGTTATATATCTATATTTTTTCCCCTATCTTCTCTTATTTTACCAAATTTTGGCATGAAATACTATGCTAAAATCTGTGAATAAATTGAATTTAATTGGATTACAATGCAATATAAAGGATTAAAGGTCATTGAAAATATGATTTTGAAGCAAATGTATTTTGGAAAATCTACATCTATGTATGGATTCCAAATTGAGGATTTTGGAGCTATGGGAGAGGGCAAAAGGTCATCCTTTTAATCAAAATTTTAATCACAAGTGTAGTCCGGAAGACCGCCCTTGCGCTTTGTCTGGGTCACTGGGTTATATGGATCTACACAGTTTCTGCATTTTTCTGCACTTCTGCGTCTGCAGTAATTCACTCTTCCTCTTCACTCCCCCGCCTTCCTCTCCCATCTCCGCTGACTGCGTCTGCGCATCACCATGCGGCGTGCGCACTCGCCCCTCCGCACCATTCGCAGTCCGAATGCCTCGCGGCGCCTGCGTGCTTGGCACGCGGCGCGCCGAAACTCGCACTCGTCCTGGTGCGTGATGCCCATGCTGTCACACACGGGCTGACCATTGCTGGCGGGCGGAAGATCGGAACAGTCCACGGCAGTCTCGCAGCATTCGCCTGACAAATGAGTGTGATTGATTAATCCGGCATTTTTCCTGATCCCCATTCTCAATATTTGATCTTCTGATTCCAGACTTTTCTCCTCCCTTCCTGAACCTCATAAATTGATGCTAATTTGGCCAACTAAATTATCCATGATCATCCACCTACCAATGTAGTCCAATCCCAGCATCGACATTTGTGCCATGACACTGTTGCTTCCAGAGTCGCCTCCTCTTCCGGCACTCCGCAGCACGCACACAGTCCGGTCCAATTCGCAGAGACTTGCATAGGTTCGTCCTAAATAAGGGGCAAATAATGGTATTATTAATTCGAATTATTTGCAATTCTAGATAATGGTCTCGATAGTTGCCCCGATTCCATATATTTCCTGCTAATTTATTCTTGGCCATGTTCCGTCAGGCGGGATTCCCGCCGACTAGTAGTCCGGAAGACCGCCCTTGCGCTTTGTCTGGGTCACTGGGTTATATGGATCTACACAGTTTCTGCATTTTTCTGCACTTCTGCGTCTGCAGTAGTTCAATCTTCCTCTTCATTCCCCCGCCCCC
>LDKF01005237.1:0-12965 GCA_001026735.1 Rotylenchulus reniformis | reverse complement strand
TTCATTATCCAATCACTTCCATACAAATCCCTGGAATATGTCGTCCATTTTTTTGCGCTTTTTCTTTGCCGCCGTCCTGTTGTTGGTGTTTATGTCGTCTTTTCTTGTGCAGTACGGCGTCGTCGACGCAGGTAAAACCGCGATTGTAATGCCATTACAAATAAAAACAAAAAAAAAAACTTTAAATAGTCACAGAAACACTTTTTTACACACTTCGAGTGCAAAAATGCGATGAATTTTTATTCTGATTATAATGGTATATGAATTCGGGAAAAGCTGGATTATAAATTTTTAATTTTTGTGATAATTTTGTACCATCGTAATATCGAAATCAACATGAAATTCTTATGATTTTGACTTTTATACTTTTACTCTAACTCGCTCGGTTCGGGAAAAAAATTTCTAGGACTATTTTTGGTTTTGATATTTTTTAAAAGGCCTATTACCGTTATGTTATTATTAAAAAACAACCCAGCATCCGGCACCATAAGAAGAATAGGCATTTCTTCCGGAAGTTTTTGGAACATTGTTAGACCCCAAAATTTAAAAAAGGCAAATATATAACTATGTAGATAAAAATATCCCAACGATATTTTTTGAAATTCGAAAACAGAGCAAAACAGTGTGTCTTTTTGTAATTTCTTCTAAAAATTTTAATTTTTGACATTTTCTCAAAATGCGAAAAGTAGGGATTCTTAAATGTAAATTTCTTAAGAAAATTCGGGTACCCGCCAAAAAAAGATAGTGAATGTAATCATTGTTTCCTCTTTAGACCGTTGCACCGGCATCGAAACTAGGTTTGCTTGCAAATCGAAAGGCTGCCACTGGTCTGATGTCCACGGCTGTTATTAACGCAGAAACGCCAAGTGATCAATGATCCGTTGTGCTTTGGTGATGACCTTTGGAAGTGATTATTAGGTCGTTGTTTAAAAACCTTTTAAAATTTTGACCTTTAAAGTGATCATTCGTTCTGTGCAATTGTTTTTTTTAATTTGCTGTCTAACAATGCATTTTATGCCTGTATATCGATCCTACAATTAATTTTTTTATTGATGATTTTAAATTGGTGTGGAAGGAAAATATTATTGGGCTCGCCTTAGGCTATTGGGCTCGCCTTAGGCGAGCCCAATAGCTCGAAAACTCTAAAAAGGGTTCGATCGAGATTTCGAACGAGAATCTCGAAAAATCTCGAACCTAGACTCTCGAAAAAACTCGAAAATTCTAAACTCGGTCCGGTCTCTAGTTTGAACATCGAACATCAGGTTATACAAGAAATTTGATTATTTTTATTTTTTACCTTTTTTAATTTTTTAATCAAAAAGGTCAACAGTTAGAGAGAAAAATAATTGATATTTTTTTCTTAAAGTGATTATCTAAATTAATCCCTTAAAATGATACAAATTCAATGTGTTTTGCCTGCATTATTGATGATATATGCTATTATTGATTTAGTAAATGGCGTTAAGGGTTAGAAAAAAAATAAATAATTCAAAATAATAAAAAAAAATTAGTGATAACTGATAATGAAAAAATTAATTCAATTTTAAAAAACTCATAAAGATGTTATAAATTATGATTTTCTAGCGCATGTGCAAAATTTAACCAAAGTTTGTTCAAAAATCCCGATGAGTATGACAAACTTTCGATTCGACAAATGAAATGTTTACTAAAGATTTTGTATGGTTCTTGGCCATGCACAGGAAATGAAATCGGCACAGAGAGAGAATTGCCCTACAAAATTTTCAAGCAACTGACGGGCTTTGAATATGAATTACCGTATTTTCTCTATTTTAAGGGTAATCTCTTATTTAAGGGTAGTCTTTAATTTAAGGGTAACTTTCAGAAGAGGTTGAAAAATTTAAGGGTATACCCTTAAATTAGAGAAAATACGGTAACTTATCTAGCCTGGGATCCAGTTTACAGCAATAGACGGTAAAAAAATCATTAAAAAATTCTTTAATTTCCTTATATGATATATTATAATCAAGTATTTGGTTGTATGATAGGTGTGTTGTGTAGATCAGTGCTTTCCTGACCGGGTTTCGGTCAGTGACCGGTCATTTAGTGATCGGGTGGCCTGGTCACTGACCGGAAATTGGAGAAAAAGACCTAAAAATGCACCCCTAAGAATAGCATTTTTGCCGAAAATTTTGCAATTTTTATAAAAAATTTTGAATTATAATGATGAAATTTCCTTAAAAAATACCTTTATGAAAAGCTGAAAAAATAAAAATTTTCATTTAACTACCATTCACCATTTTCAATTTTCTTCCACCCCAAGAGGCCGAGGCCGCAACACCCTCTTAATACCTGTGATGATTTTTAAATGAATTTAAAAAAGATTTGAAAAGTTCTCGAGTCTCGAGACCAACATCGGTCTCGATCTCTCGAATCGCGAGAAATTTAGCCTCATCACTACATTTCAATAACTTTACACAAACATCTCGCAACCTCAAAACATAAATTCGATTTCTCTTTTTTTCTATCACTTACTATTTGATTAATTTTATCATTTTTTACAGTCAGTCTGGCCTAAAACTTTTTTGTTTGACTTGTTAGAAAAAAAAGTATAAAAGGCAAAATTATTCAGAATTTTATGCTGATTTGAATGGTATAATTTTTGTTCGAAATTCGGCCAAAAACTTCGAAATATCCCCTAAAAATCCTAATTTTCGGTATTTCGGGAAAATTTCGAACTTTTTGGCAGATATCGAGTAAATTTTTATACCATTCGAATCAGCATAAAATTCTGAACAATTTTGCCTTTTATACTTTTTATCTAACAGGTCTAACAAAAAAGAAATTGTCATTCTTTTTCATCCATCCAAAATTGTCAATTAATTTTTGCTGCGCGCGGTCGTGATTTTTCGCTGAGGAACTTGTTTCTGTCAACTTTCTGAGCATTAATTGTTTGCAATTTGTTCGCCAAATTGAGGAGAAGGAATAGATTTGCGCTTGGTTAAGGAACTAAAAAGAATGTTAACAAATGCAGATTGGCCAATATGTATAAAATGGCAAAACTCAGACTAAAATTGCAACCCACAGAGAATATTCCAAAATATGTCTCCTCTACGTTTATTCGTATTTCTACTGGTTTTGCTGTTCAGTCTAGGTACCATGGCCTTGGTTGAAGCACAGGCCGGCGGAGCTGTGGAGAACGACAAAGAAAAATTTCCGACTAATGTGCGAGCTCGCCGTAAGTTAAGCTGATCAAATCCATGGCTATTATGAATCCAGATAACTCGACCCTTATACAACTCGACCACTGAACACATTTTATACATGTGAAGAATATGGCTCGAATTTACTACTATAATAGGTACTCAAAAAAGTCAAAAATAGGTACTAAAAAATCATAGGTGCTAAAAAGTTTAAAATACCATAGTACCTCTACTCCCCTCCATTAGACCGGCCTCTTCTATTAGACCTGCCTTCCGTAAAAAACCTCCGAAATGACCTCCAGCCGAATCTTTGTATTTTACTTCTGATGAATTATGTATATTTATTACGATGTGTTATGTTTTTTAGTAGGGTGACAACGGGGTCCCCGTCCCCGCGTGGGTTGCCAGTCCCCGTCCACGCGGCCCTCGTCCCCGCGGGGACACGGGGACAAAATACACCCCTAAGAATGGAAAAAATCAGGAGTTATCGATTACAAATTTCGTGAAAACAAGAAAAGACCATTCATTAATGTTTTTAAAATATAGTATTTTTGTTGACATTATTTTTATAATGTAGTTTTGAATGACAATTTATCCCATTTTGTTGCACATTGTGATCATTTTTATTATTATTGAAAAATCGATTAATTAATATCAGGGCTGTCAACTCCCAAGACCCCTAAATAAGGATACCAGGGTCAAAATTTAAGATTTTATAGTCAAAAATAAGGACACTTTTAAAAATGCATATTTTCGGCAATATCAAACAAAAAATCGACTTATTTATTCAAATCAATGATATTTCTCAACGGAAAGAATTTTTTACAACAGTTTTCGATCACCAAGAATTCAATTTTTCAATTTCTTAAGAAAATTGGACATTTTTTGATGAAAATTCACTAAGAGGGGTGCCATACCGGCGGACCCGATAGGGACCCGGAGAAAATTTTGGAAATTGGGCCTTATTTTCTTAAGAAAATCTGTCATTTTTTCTACATTTTTTTTGAAGGTAATCATTATATTGAGGGGTGCCGGCGATCCCGATAGGGGCCGCCTGAGAAATTTTTGAAAATTAGACCTTTTTCCTAAACAAAATCCGTCATTTTTTGAATAAAATCTTAAAAAATCCCAAAATAAGGACAAAATAAGGACATGGGTCAAAAATAAGGACAAATCTTAGAAATAAGGACATTTGACACCCCTGATTAATATCATTGTTTCTCCATCAATTTTTATGTTCTCTCAAGTCAGCCAATTTATTATATTTGATTAATTTTATTGAATTTAACTACGCTTAAAATTATACTCAAAATTTATGATGACGAAACCAGAAAAGTCTGACAAATTATGATCTTAATTTTTAACATAATTTTTAGTTTTCTCGTGAGAAATCGACAGCTTCAACAGTAATTCCAGTTTTAAAACGGATACGAGATTTTCTCAGGGGCGGATCTAGGGGGGTACGAGAGGGTATAACCCTAGCACCTAAAAATGATATTTTTTAGAGAGTCGGAGGAGGTAAATGAGAAAAAATCGAAAATTTTTCTTAAGAAATAGGTCTAAAATCTCAAAAAATTTCCCCCGGCGGTCCCTATCGGAACAGCTGGACCACCCCCTCCCAAAATGGATAAATTTAAAGTAAAATTGCTTAATTTATAGAGAAAAATGAAAATTATATGCCTAAGAACCCCTAAAAACGAACCTTTCAAAATTTCCCTCAGCATGCGTACCCCCTCCAAGCTCATGGACATTGGTACCCCCTCCAAGCCGAAATCCTAGATCCGCCCCTGCCCTATATGTTCGCTTAAATAAGAAATTTTCATTTTCATAAAATTTATTCCTTGCGATTTTTGAAAAAATCCAAAATTATTATAAGCCTCCGATCTTTGAAAAAAAAATTCTAAAATTTTGAAAATTTTTGAATTTAAATTTTTTTTATAGAGCCTAGGAAACTCATGAATGGTTCCAAAAGTTTGTCAATCGGCACAAATTTATCGTTCTGAAGTCCAATATCCATAGCGCAAAAAACCCAGAGGCATTTGCTGGAACAACCATACAATTTATTATTTATATGCAAAAAATTGTGAACAAAAAATTGAGTAAATAAAATAGTTGTTTTTTTTAATTTACCAAATTTGATGGATGGAATTAATTTGAACCAAAAAGAAAATGGCTTTTTATGGCCAAACTTTTTGATTTTTTGGTGATATTTCAGAGTTTATAGAAATTTTTTTGTGATGGTTGAAAAATAAAGTGACCCCTCCATTCTCGAGGGTGGCCTCTCGAGGGTGGTTAAAAAATAGAGCGGCCGGCCGCTCTATTAGAGGTAATACGGTAGGTGCAAAAATGAAAAATAAAAACCTAATTTTTTATTAATAACTAAACATAAATAACGTTAATATTAAATTTTTGAAATAATCTTGTAAAAGTTTGGCAAGAAAACTACTAGCTCTTTGATTTTTTTTCGAAATTGCACAACTTACCAGTATACGGACTTATATCTTATATGGTTGAGTTGTAGTTAGATTGAGTTGTCAGTGGTGAAGTTGTCATGGGTCGAGTTGCCAATGACTCGATGATAGACCACGTGGATTGGGAATCAGAATCGTTTATCGGCGATTAGTGACCGTGTATCTGTGATCTGGAAACTGGGATCAAAGACCGGGAATCTTGGACTTGAGGCTTGATTAAATTAGACTTATTAGTGATGAAGTTGTCATGGGTCGAGTTGCCAATGAATTAGACTTATTTGTGATTGTACCAGAAATTAAGACCAAAACCTGTAAATCAACAGCGTAGATTATGAGATCAGATACTGGAAATTCGCCAGAGAATCTGGGGAACAAGATCAGAACCTAACGCTAAGTCTAGTAATCAAAGGCCTTGAATATCGAACTGGAAATCGGGAATCTAAGGCATCTATGGAGATTGGGTCCAGTAAATGACAGTTTACTTTTTGTTTCATTGTAATTGATATGAAATTTTATCATCATAATAAAACCAAAAATTGAGATTATGGTACCTAAATCACAAAATAATGAAACAATCACTAGGGAGTTGGTGTTAAGATCCAGCAATCTCGAATTTTTAACCTATGAAATTTAGATCAAGATTTAAATTTTTTAAAATGCCAAAAAAATTTTTTACAAAAAAAAAATTTCTAAGAAAGTTTTTACCTTTAGATAATTAACATATTAAAAAAATTAAAATAATTTATGGAACTTTTTTTTCGGAAAATTTTACCCATGAATAAATTAAATAATTTATGGAACTTTTTTCGGAAAATTTTACCATCAATAAATTAAATAATTTAACTGTGACATACCTATTTTATCTAAGCTTATAAAATGGTAAAATCTATTATTTTAACAATGATTTTTTTACGAAATGATTAACATAGGTAATTATATTATATATGTTCAATATCAATTTATTATTAATACTCGTGTTTAAGGTGGCTACTATCATGGCAAATGATGGATGGTGAAAGAGGACCGAGAATGGCAAAGAGGACCGAGAATAGCATATAAATGATATAACTTTATTGTTACCATATTGATATATGATAGAATCGAAAAATAGTGCTCCCCTCTTCTTAGCTGAGGTTGAAAAATATAACACCCCCCTGCATTTGAACACCCCCCTCAAATAGACCACCCCTCACCAGAGGTATTGAAAAATATAACACCCGGGTGTTCTAATACAGTTTTACGGTATGATAGAATCGGTTGTGTTGGCACAGGAGAACTTTTTTAAATGGAAGCTTGGAGGAGTTTTCAATCAAGCAATTTATTTATTCAAATAAAAAATTCAACGAAGGGGTGACCACATATACGTTGATTTTTTGTAGTTAAATGTCCGATACGAACAGCCGGCACGATTTTTATTAGTTTGAGGATATCGTTATGACGTGACATTTGTGATGAATCACGATGCATTTTATTGCAGTAATTAAATTGAAAGAAAAAATTTAGCGTCCAAACTAATCAAATAATATTAGCTTAAAATTTACATATTTTATCACAAATATAGGAAAACAAACAAACAACTTTACAACCTAATAGCATTAAATAATAATATTTGTTGAGGAAAAACTCTAAAATACGGGAAAATTTTGGAGGAAAAAACCTCGAAATTTGAAAATAATAAAATAAATAATTTCATAATCATCTCCAAATTCAATAAATCATCTAAATGCTCAATGATGTTGAGGATTGGGCTACCGTTGGATGTCGTTTGGATGTTCGTCGCTGTTAACTGGAAGCCCAAAGACTTGAACAACACAGTAGAATAGTATTGAAAATTGGTTTAAAAATTCTTATTAATTTCGAATAGAATTCATCATTAAGAATGGAGTGTTTGAACAGCAAAAATTACGCCAAAAAATTTTCCGGAGATTTAGCAGATTTCTTGATTTTTAAAATCTAATTTTAATGCTTCAATAATCAATATCTGAATGAATCTTTACCAATGTTGTCTTATTCCAATAAATAACTCATGTTGTCCTATCAATTACCTGTTGTTGGGTCGAATTTTCGGTGCTAGGACGTTAAAAAAAACCGCCACGAGCTATAGTCTGTACGAAAACTTTTTTGTTAGAATAAAATAACAGTCACAGAAAACTTTTTTGTTAGAATTGTTAGACAAAAAGTATAAAAGGCAAAATAGAATTTCCATGATGGGACATTTAAAAGCTGATAAAAAGGACTGTAACAAGTTTTATATAAAAATCAAAAAATACAATCATTATAATAAAACTCCTGCTTACAAGTGAGAATTATTTTTGGATTCATAATCGTTGGTTATGCAAACCGAAGGGATTCTGCAAGAATCCAATATCTATTGATAAACACGGTTCAAATTTTAATAATTGTGACTCCGGCTATAGTTGTTATTATTGTGAGGAGTGCAACGATCGCGACATGTGCAGCAGGGATGTCGAAAATCGAATTTTAAAAAACGGTAGGCGGTAGACGGTAGACAATAGATCACAAAAAACGGTAGGATAAAAAAACGGTAGACGATATCGGCAAAAAAGACGGTATTCGGCGGTAGACGGTAGGCGGTAGACGGTATTTTCAAAAAAGTTGCAAATTTTTCGTGCTCAAAAAATTCTAAATTTTTGATATTGCGGTGCAGAAATAAGAATTTTTCGTATCATCTTCATTTATTTGTAAAAAAATTCGTAGGCACCAATTTTCAATATTACAAACTAGGATTTTGCTAATTAAAAAAAGATTTTTTGGTGACAAAAAAATTTTTGGCGGTCCATAAGGTGACACCGGAGAAAATTTCGAGAATTTGCGACTTATCTTGGAAAGGAGGTATTCCAAAATTTTTATAAGAGAAATTTTCAAATTTTACGAACAAGAGATCGAAGAGAAGTCGGCAAAAAATCACCAAGGTGCCAAATTTTTTTTGAAAAATCCTTTTTATTTTTTCTTAAGAAACTTGGTCAATTTTTCGCATAAAGCAATTCAATTTTAAAAAGCAAATTTCACTGTGCTTTAGGGTAGTGGCGGCTCTATCCAATGACGCCGGAGAAAATTTGAGATTTTAGACCAATTCTTTTAGAAAATGGTCAATTTTTCTGGCAAATTTTTCCTCGGCACTAGTTGCAAGACGTACCCCTGTTAGACAAAAATGAATTTTTTTTTTGTTTTTTCGAAACTCTTTTACTCAAAAAGTAGTTAAAAAAGTAAAAAAGTGGAAAAAAACCTTTTTTTTTTGTTTTTTAAATGAAAAGGCTCCCCCTGTTAAATTTGTGGATTTTCAAAAAGTTACGAAAAAGGTACCAATTCTAGTGCCTTTTCCTCTCTAGACCTATCCTCTCGTGAGAAAATTTTGAAAATTTTAGATAGTTTTGGTAAGAAATTTGGATAATATTTTAGTATGGCCGGCGGCCCCGATAGGGGATGCCGGAGAAAATTTTGAAATTTTTGAGTTGAGAACCTCATTTTAGGGGTGCATTTTTTGGGTAGGGGACCCCATTCTTAGGGGTGTATTTTGGCGGTATTTTGGGAAAAAACGGTAGACGGTAGTGATGCTCGAGAGTCAAATTTTTCCGAGAGTCGAGAACCGATACCGAGACCGAGAAATGGACCCGAGAGTCGAGATCGAGACCGAGAAATTTTTATTTTTCTTCAAAATTCTCAAAAAATCAATCATCAAAATTAAAGTGCAAAAAAAGCTGCTGAAAAAAGCTGCCTAAGTCTACTGAACGTTCTCTCTGATTCAACGCTGTTAGGTAGCACACAAAAATTTCGGCACAATTGATTTGATATGGGGATAAATGCTGCAATTTCGCCAAAATTCCAATGGATTTATGAACGAACAAAAAATGTTATCAGAGAAAGAGAAAAAGACAGATTGCCAACACAAAAATAATTTCAAAAAATGAATACTAACAACCGATCCTATCCTATACTGAAGGAAAGTTTTCGTTGTAATAATTTCCGATATTCACATCTTCAAACGATTCGAGGCAAAAAAATTAATAACGGTATACTTTTTAATTGTATTTTTAGACAGTATGTGGTATTAAAAATGGAAATCAATTTTGCATTTTTCGACCAAACGACATAGCACCGGCTAAATACACTAAATGACAAAAAGGCGGAACGGCATCAAAATATAATTTTTATGTATTTTTTTATTTTTGTCTACTAAAAAATAGAATAATAAATACAAATGAAAAGCTAAAAAGCGAATAATAAAGTCGAAAATAACATTTAAATTTTATTAATGTTAATTTTTAATTATTTGATATATTTTGATATTTTTCACCTTAATCCCTCTCGTCTTTTAGTCATTTAGTTTATTTAGTATTATAATGACTTTTGCTTTTTTTTAGCTTTGTAAGGTTTTCTATAATTGAAGTGCTTTATTTTAGATGGTACTTTTTTAGAAGAATAATTATTTTAGAGGAATTACGAATTACGATAAATAAATCAAATAGAATAATGAATGCAAACCGTTTGAATTAGAAAAAATGGGAATTAGGATTAAACCTCTCATTTTTTCCATTGGTGAAGAATGGAAGACTTATTCCTTAGCTTTTCCTACCTCGATGCTGATTGATCAAACCAAATTGTTGATCGACGAGCTGAGTGAGCATTCGAATGAGCTTGGCCTTTCCTATTTCCTACCCTTTGCTGCTGTATAGAGAATATAATGTGGAAAAGCTACTAGTTGTACGGATTCCTAACACTTCGGTGGAAAATAAAAACATTAATTGCCTATGAATTGAACGAAATAAGATTTTTGAAACTGGAGATTAGAAAAAACGTTATCTATTTGGCAAGTAAGAAAAAAGTTATGGCCATAAATCGCAAAAAATCGAGGTTCTGGTCAAAGATGGGCAGCATAACTTTTTTTTACTGCTGGCCCAACCCTTAGATGGCTTTTTTCTGTTCATTGACACCAAATTTATATTGATTATTTTTCATTTACCTAGGTTTAAGTTGATGTGAATTAAAAAACATCAAAGAATTCCCAAATTTTATTTTAGCTCCGATTTAGGACATGAAATCCTGTTGTGTTAAAGTATAATTTTCTCTATTCATTTACTTTTTTATAGCAGATTACAAAAAAGATTCGTTTCATAAATTCTCTTGGCATCAATTTTTATGATGATTTTTCTAGCTTCTAGACTCAAACGGCAAGATTCAATCGCCTCCTTCCCTACTTACCGTATAAGGGTCTTATCAAATTGACATTATTTTATTTTTTTTCTGTTTCCCTTCGCAAAATATCTTGCCTTCATGAAAGAATACCGTATTTCCTCTAAAATAAGCAAATGCTCTAAAATAAGCATGTGTTTTCCAAACAAAATTTTTACTCATACCTATGTTGTTTTCTTTTTATCTTTCCTGTTCTATTTTACTCTCGTTTCCTTTTTTCGCACTCTTGCCAGTTTTTAGCATTTTTTTGGTGCGTTATTTTTAAGTTTTATTACAGTTCATTAGCTTACAAATATTAAATTGTATAATCCAGTGTTTTAGCACACTATGAATAATAACAACGAAGATATTGATGTTATTGGAAGCGACGGCGAAAATTGGAAAACAGCGAGAATGACGGTCTTTCACACCCAAAAAAGAGCCGTACTTCCTTTACGATAAAGCAGAAGATTGAAATGATCGACCAGTTTTTAGCGAGGGACTTCAATTGCTGCAAAATGTCCAAAATGGGATGTTGGAGGAAGTCTGCGAGTTATTCAATGAAATCGATCTATTACAAGATGAGGAAAATGATGTTTTGAGTGACGACTCGCTTGAATTTTGAAAAAAATTTTCGATTTGCCTTTTTGGACATATTTTTTCAAGAAAGAATATTTATTAATTTGACCTTTGGAAAAAATAAGCAAGTGCTCTAAAATAAGCAAGACCTTAGAAGGACATTGAAAAAAATAAGCATCATGCTTATTTTAGAGGAAATACGGTATGCTTAGTTTTCGAAAAATGAATTTTCATGAATCCACATATTAGAATCCCAACCCCTCATCAGGAATTTTCGATTTACAATTTAAGATTTTCAATCGTTATTAGCAAAGAAAGTTCGATTTTTTAGAACCTATAGGAATTTTTATTTTTGATTGTTTTTAAATATTTGAAAAATTGTGCATTTTTCCCAATAATTTTTTAAATAAAAATATTAATTTTCTTTTTCGAATTTTGTTCGAGTTTTTACCACAAGAATCCTCATAAAATTCTGCAATTTGTAGGTATACTTATGGTCTAACGAAGTATAAAAAACTCTTTTTAGGCTCATTTTGTAGCTAATTCTTAGCTCCATCTTTTAACATCGAATTAATTTCATTTGGTTGTATTAAAGCCAATAACGAAATGTACCCAACTGTTCGACGTACAATCGTCTGATAACCATTTTTTGGCCATTTCTCATCCTCTTTTCCGATTGGTACCTTTCGTCGTTTCCCTCCTCTTAAAAAACTGTTTATCGAATATGCCGGTCACCCCCATTCTCCACTTAATCTGCGAATCGATCACAGATTTGCTCATTATTATTCATATTCGCTCTTTGCATCAAATCGGACCTTTTAGGCTCAACTTCTCTTCGTTCTCTTCGTTATTCGATTTTCAAAATTTTCCAAAGATCTAAGTTTTAAAAATTACGGGATGGGAAAAGCCAAGTGGAATTATGTAAAAGTATTGACGAGGAAGAAGAAGAGGGGGGAAAGAGGGTCCGTAAAATAAACCTTAATATTTACTACAAAACGAAAAAAGAAAAAAGTTACAAAAACGACAGATGGATGGTATATCATTTTCCTACCGTATTCATTCCTTCTACCCTCTACCCGTAGACAGATCAATTTCCCCTTAAATTTCCATACCATATTCCTACCTTCTTCTTTTTTCTATATTCTTTTCCCAGCTTTAATTTCACTTTTTTATGTCTCGATTTTTATTCCAAACATACAACTTGCTACTTAATAATTTATTATTACCCTGGAAATCTCAATGTCTTCGTCCTCGTCGTCCAACATCAACGATGACAACAATTCGGCGCGAATTCGATGCCAAATTTGCGCCCATTCAAAGCATCCTCAAATTCCACCGGAGGCCCAATTGATTGCCGCCAATGAATTGTTCGACCACATCGCCAAACACATCGGCTATCGTCCCCATCAATGTACTCAATGCGAGTATGCTACCATCAAACCGGGAGAGTTGATCCGACACAATCAGTTGACACAGCACAGACCTGTCCAACTTTTCGTGAGTTCTATCGGGTGGAATGTATAAATTTAAATTTTTATAAATTGCCATTTTTTAACTTTTCTTT
>LDKF01005236.1:0-12969 GCA_001026735.1 Rotylenchulus reniformis | reverse complement strand
ATTGGGGAAATAATATAAAAACAAAAAACTTCTTTTTTAAACTCCCTCATTTGCTAGAAAAATATCTATTAAAATAATAAAAATCTAGTGAATTTTGTCAAAAATTTGTCCCAATTAATTAGTTGCATTTTTTCTTTGACATTTTGACGTAGCTTTAATAGAGTTGAGAGTAATCCATACAATGTTAATTTCGGGAATTTTTTCCCGATTTCGCAAAAATGAAAATTCTCTGAGCAAAGAACGCCGGAGGGGTAAGAAGCCACTTTTACATAGTCCATGGGCCACTTCAAAGAACGCCCCCATCGCCCACACACACATCTGCTGCTGTTTGTCAAAAAAATGGCCAATTTGGCCCCTTTTTTGCCCTTCGATAGTAGTGAAAAATGATGAGACTGGCAGAAGAATTTTAGGGGAGTAAAATGTAATTTCATTTATAAAAATTCAAAAATCTTATCTTTGTGATCAGCTTATCAAATTGAGAAAATGGCAATAAATTATAATTTAAAATAATTTATCCACAATAAATTTCAACAGGCAAAAAAATAAAATGCCTTATTAGTAGGGCCCTAATTTATATACAAATGCATATTTTTTCTACGTACTCTAAACGGGCTGAAAATCACGTAAAACACCTTTTTAACTTGATTTAACCCTATGGTGTTTTTTTGCACATTTTCGGCCTTCTGTGAATATTTTGCATAGTCCTATTTTTCGGGCATATTCCGCATATTTTTGGCCATTTCTTCCAATTTTGGGCATTTTTGGGAATATTTTAAAATTTTTGATCAATTTTGAAAAAAGTAAATCAAAAATAGCGAAAATATTGTTTTCTAAGAAAAGAGAAATTCGATTTTGATAATCAAAATTGAAGAAATGAAAAAGGGCATTTTTAGTTTTAAATGCTTTCAATAACTTATTTAGATTTGGTTTTCAGATAAAATTTTTGAATTTTTAAGTCATTAATTGTGAAAAATTTTTGTGTATATTTTGGCATTTTTGGTGCATATTTTATGCGCATATTTGGGAAATTTTTGTACATATCAATCACAGCCTTACTTATTAGTTAGTGAGATCAAAATTTTATACAAACTGCACAATTATTCTAGCATAAGGTTTTGCTAGATGATTGCAGAATTTATTTACTAAATGAGAAACAGCTCTGTTTTATGTTTTCGTCTGCTGCAGGAAAAATTGAAACAATTCCGTTCCAACAATTCCGAATGATGATTGTGGGGATGGTCATGCTGGTTGTTGAGAAGCTTATGATGACCAACTTGTTCGCCAGATTCTGCAATGCACTTTGATCTAACGATCGGAACAGAGAGAACAAACAAATAACCGAACTTTTTCAACTTTATTTCTGTTTTTTAATCCCTCTTGGACAGCAAAAACGAAATTTGAGCGGCAAAAAAGACAAATGATCCAACAGAATGCCAAATGCGCCAAAAATTTAAAACTGATGCATTAACGATCAGCCCTTTTGGAAAACATAGTAAAAAGTCGGTTGGACCTTTTTCCTTCACGTACAAAATTTTCATTTTTTAAATATTCAATTATGTCCTGAAATTTATTGCTTAGGAACCAGAATGTCGAAAAAACCATTTTTAATGAAATTAAAGCATTTACAAATTTTCAGATCTTTTTATGTCTTCTGTTGTGTATTCGCCACAACAATGAATAATAATAATAATAATAATAATGTTTCGAATAAACGAATAGATTTCCAAATAATATAGAATCAATGAATAATATTTATCGGTCTAATAATCACCAAATATAGGAATGATGGGAAGAGAGTAATAAGGGAGAAGGGAAGAAATTTATATACGAAGCAGGTAGGAAAATGTCACAATTCAAATGGTATAATTGGAGCCATGAAACAATCGTTTTGGAATCAATTCAAATCCTATCTCAATACCCAACATCTTCCTTTTTTCTTCCGCATATTATTTGTTTCATTTATTCGGGGTTTCGTACTGCCGGATTCAATTCTGTTCAAAGTTGTATTCTTATACTATGCAACGATTGGACATTCCCCTCACCCAGTCCATCGTTAGTCAAGAGATTGCGAATTTTTTTATCCATCTATAAAAAGATGAAAAAAAAGATCCCCTAAATTTTCTGGAATTCCCATCAGGGGCCTGTTTCAAATCTCGCCATATATACGATTTGCTATATACATATATGATCCCTTTTCGCCAAGTTTTTGTTTCAATTCCCCTCGCCTAAGAATTTTCGCCGGACATATGGCAATCGAACATATGATTGCTCGCCATGTAAATTTTCGCCAAATGTACGGCATCATGCCATTGTCGCGAGTGCGAATCATAATACAAAATATAATAAATACAAAAATGAGCAAAAAAGGAAATATATAAAAAAGTTATAAAAATCCAGACAAAATATTTAATTTATTCATAAAATCCAGACAAAAATATCTTTTAATTTATGCATGAAATCCTAAAATGGAAAATAAGACGGGATAGACGACGCAAATGGGATTTTAATGCTTTGACAGACGAATATTAAATTTAAATGCTTTTAAAAACCGTCTGACTTTCCGTCTGGCATGACGCAATTTGAAGGCTTTATAAGCCTTTCCTTCCCTCCCTTCTCCATGCTTGCTCTCCTGTCATTCAACTCTACACTCTCGACTACACAAAGCATTCTCGACTGCTGCCAGTGACAACCGACCGACAACCGACGACTACTTGTGACAGACGATCTGTTGAGCTCGCATCCGTCGGCGGCCAAAAACGGGATCAACTCCAACTCCCTCCGATCTATCCTGATCATTCCCCTAATCCATTTCCGATCCGTTTTGCTTCACACATTTTGATTGCTGATAAACAACTTTTTCAACTCTGTTTTTCTCTGTATCACGACAGAGAAAAGTGGTGACCCCGCAAAAACAACTACACGCAACAACTACTGCAAATCACCCCAGCTCTTCGCCAGGACCGTGAGCAGAGCTCAATAAACAGTAAGTATTTCATTTTTTTCGAGGGTCAACTACCTCGTAAAGCAAAAATCCCGTAATCTAGGAGTCAACCATCCGAACTTACGGGTACAGGGATCTACTACCCTGTTTTTTGAACAATAAAAAAATTTTTGCAAGGGTCAACTACCTTGCATTCTGAATAAAATAGGGGTCAACTACCCTATTTTTGAATTTCTGATACTTACAAGGGTCAACTACCTTGCATTTGAATAAAAAGACAATCATCAGTACATTTTTATTATTCAGTGAGTGACAAACGAGTGCCAAAACTTCGGTTGACCATCCCAAAAACAACCAAAAGAGCGAGATCAGTGGCACCACCACCGATCCCAGCCAAAGAAGAGGAAGAAACTCCGGACCCGAAGAAGCCAAAGCAATTGAAATCGAAGGAGTGTCCTGAAAACTTGGAGCTCGAGAAGAAGAAGCAAGAAAAACTTGAAGAGCTCAAGAGTGCAGAAGTCCGTGTACAAAAAGAACAATTGAAGAAGGCTGTGGACGCAGTAAAGAGCACCATACAGTACAACGACAATCAGGATTTGCTTTCTACCAGCAAAGCACTCGACAAACTCAAAAGTGTCCAGGAGAGGGTGAGAAGGACGAAGAATTTTTCCAAACTTTTAAGCCAATAGAAGATAATAGTTTGATAGAAGAGTTAGAGAAATTTGAATCTACTCATAAGCAAGTGTACGATCTAGCTCGTAAGGACTTCGAGTACGTGAATAAGCGCAAACTAGACGTTGTAGACAGACAATCTACCAAGTTAGTAGAAGCCACCCGTAAAGCAATTAAAGCTTCTGCATTTAATCTTAAATTGTGCCAACAAATCCAATCACTTATTGACTCACCATCATTGTACACTAGGGCCGGATTAGATAAACTCCGAATCACTTTCAAATCATTTAACGAGAATTACTCGCACTTTAACCGTTTCTGTCTTGGTACCGAAGCTACTGCAAATTGTATCCGTAAAAACTACGACCTTCCACCTGTTCCCGAAACACAACCGAATCCTCCTACTGGTCCTTATCATTCGATTCCTTTTGGATTGTTCCATTCTCCTTCAACTTCTGAATCGATTAAAGCTAAGCCATCCTCGGTTGACCCAGTGACCATTGATTAGCATGGATTGAAGACTTAAAACTGTTAATTGGGAAGTGATCAATTTATATTCTTTGGGACTACATATTGGTGATCAATAATATTTTTTGTGATCAGTGATAAATATTTGCGATCAATATTCTATTTTTCAAACTGTGATCAAATATTATTTGTGTGATCGATTATTTTTAATTCGGGAATAAAAAGTTTTGGGATAAATTGCATTATTATATATTCAATATTATCGTAATCAGAGAAGTGTCATTATCATATTGTCCTATAAATAATTACACCATATAAAATATTATCAAATAATCAAATTTTATTATTAAGTCCAACATTTTAATATTTTTTGCTCTAAAAAAGAGTATTTTAATAATAAAATTCATAATTCGTCAAACTGTGTCCTATTAAAGAAAATTCGATACCTTCCCCCGAACAAAACCCAGTAGCCCCAATCCCCATAGAGATCATTGAACAGCCAATTATTCCCGAGGCAGAAATCCCCCTAATACCTTTAGAAATCCAAGTACCGGTTGAAAATCCAGGTGAGAACGAAGACGAAATATTTATTATAATTCCGAACGGAGAAGCTGAGTGGGACGACCAGGCCATACCGGATTTTGAAATAGACAATAATACTAGTTCGGATTCTGAACAAGAACAGTTTAACGACTTTGTAAACTTTTACGGCGCAATTCCTAGCGTACCATTATACAATTATTTCTTACATACTGCAGATTGGACTAAAAGTGTTAAACCATTCAAGTACGATCAAAATAAATATCAATTCAAAGTTACAATAGCAGTTTCTGTTACGCCGTTAAGGTACATTTCAGAAAATTTAATCCAATCATTCTCTGAATATATTATCGAGGAAATTACTGTTTTACTTTTAAAAGATTTTGTTTCATCGACTGATTTGATTGTGGAAAATTCAATCAATACATTAGAACGAAAAATAATCTTAGCAAATTTCATATCAAGAATAGAAAAATTTCAAAAAAAAAATTAAAGAAAACGTGGACTCCCTTTACCGCAAATCCATTACTAACTTTAACCAAACATAAAAGGATATTTTAAGCATTGAACAAGTCCAAAAATGACCGAAAATTACCAAAAATTCATTCTGCATAATAAAGATAAATTATTGGAAAGGGTAAATAGTCATTCAGATTTAAATTGGGAATATGACCCAACTAAATATGATAGTGTAAAAAAATATTTATTCCAGAGCAAAAAACGAATTAAATAATATAGAAATCCCATTTAATAAATTATATAAAACCCGTAATCAATGGAAAAAATTTATCAAAACATTTTCTGGTGACGAGCATGATATTGAAGACAAAAAATATAAAATTTTTATGGATAAACATTCAATCGATAAAACGCTAAAAAATACCGATGATATGATTGATGAGCTTAAAGAATTTTATGTAGGCGTCAAAAAGAAGCTGAAGGAATTTAAAAATGATGGGCTTGATGAAGAAGAAACTCAAGATGAAGGTGATAGTGAAAATAATGATAGATTAAGTGGGGAAGAAGACAAATCAAAATCAACCGAAAGTATATTAAGTACAAAAAATTCTGGAAATGATTTTTTTAGCTCTTTAATTACTGATGTACCCCAATACATGAATCAAGGAATAAAATTGGAAAGTCAAAAATTAACTCATTTCTATGGCCATTATCAAAATTGGATGGGATTTTGGGATGATTTTAATAGTTCTGTACATTCAAATCTGGAACTTTCACCCATTCAGAAATTTAAATACTTAAAATCAGTTCTTCATGATGAACCATATCGAATAATAAGTGCATATCCGTTGAGCAACAATAATTATCAAATTGTAATAGATATTTTAAAAAACAGATATGGTAACACCCAATTAATTAAGGAACACTTAACTAATGAGCTAAATAATTTAAAAAAAATTAACGAATCAACGATAGATTTAAGAAAATTCATTTTACAAGTAAATCGGATCATTCTCCAATTAAAAAATTATAGAGTAGATACAGTATTAATCATGATTTAATATATCAAGCTATAGAAACCAAGTTACCTAATCATCTCAGAATAAAAATACGTGAATCTAAAGGGAAATTTAGTACTATCGGATTAATGAAATATTTAGACCAACATACACAGACAAGAGAAGAGATAGAAAGAACAGAAAAATTTCAAAATACAAGAAAAAAAGAAAATGGGACAAATCGATTTAAATATTCACCAAAAACAAATTTCAAATCAAACTCCCATAAAAATAACTATAATAACTATAATAAAAATAATTATAATTCAAACAATTTTAGCAAAAATTTTAATCAACCCGAAAGATTTAAAAATCAGACATATCAAACCTCCGCAATGGTTACCAAAACCAAATCAAACCAAAATTCCAATAATAATAACATTAATCAATTGTCAACAACCAATGATCATAACGAAAATTCTTCAGATTCTTCCAGCAAATTTAATAAAAATTTAAATTGCAAATTTTGTGAAGGGAAAAATCATATAACTAAGATGTGCTCAACCTATGATAATGTTAAGAAAAGAAATGAAAGAGCAAGAGAACTCAAACTCTGTCTTAACTGCCTCAATAAAGGACACCATGTAAATGATTGTCTTTCAAAATATAGATGTTTTCTGTGCAAAGGCAAGCATAACACAGTGTTATGCCGAAAAAATGGGTTCAATAACAAGTTTTCTAATAAAACAAAAATTAATTTTATTCAAGAAAACGAAAATGAGGATGACACAACTAACATTTTTACTGTAAATTCACATTCAACTGAATTATTAATGACAATCGAGGTACCCGTCAGTGATTTAATAGAACAGAACAAAACAGATACAGTAATTCTTTTCGATAATGGTTCCCAGAAAACATACATAACGAATAATTTAGCCGAAAAATTAATGTTACCAACTTTAAATATAAAAAATCTTGAAATTTCTACTTTCAGCAACGAATCCACGAAAATTATACCAAGCCGTACTGTTCAATTAAAAATAAAAACCAAAAATAATAACTATGAATTGATAAATGCTCAAACCATAGAGAAAATAACTGATCTTACCACTATAAGTCTTAACAAAAATTCAAATTCTAACCAAAATAAAATTTACATAGATAAAAAGGAACCCGAACTTTTAATTGGAGTCGACCATTATTGGGATCTGATGATTCCACATCAAACACTTGACATTTTACCCTCAGGATTTTACCGAATTAAAACAAAAATTGGCGACATAATTTCTGGAAAAGGAAATGTAGAATTTACAAAAATCCAACTTGCAAACGCCAAGAAAAAAGAGCAAGAAAATATAAACGAAATTTGCAAAAATTTTGGGCTATTGAGAATATTGGCATTACTGATAATCCAAATTTGAGTGATGATGATACTGCTGTCATACATTTTAACAAAACCGTTGAATTTATTGATAATCGATACCATATTAGATGGCCTTTTAAAAGTGAAACACCGGACTTACCCAATAATTTTGGACTGAGCATAGGTCGACTAAGAAGCCTTATAAAGAGATTAAAGAAGGATAATTTGCTAATTGCGTATGATAAAGTTTTGCAAGAACAGATGGATTTGAACGTAAATGAAGTTACCAATTATAAATCTGATTTATTGACTCACTATCTTCCACATCAACTTCTGATTCGGGAGAATTCAAACACTACTAAATGAAGAGTTGTATTTGATGCCTCGTCAAAGGTCAGGGGACAAAATTCATTAAATGATGTGATTTATTCTGGACCAAAAAAGCTACCAGATCTTTGTAGTATGATACTGAGATTTCAAGAAAAGAAATATGTTTTGATATCTGATTTAGAAAAAGCCTTTTTACAAGTAGGATTGAACAATTTGGATCGTGATACAACCCGCTTTTTATGGCTCAAAAAAGAGACATTAAATGAGCTATTGGAGAATGATAGGGAAATCGATATTCAGGATTTAGAAGTAAGAAGATTTCAAAGAATGCCGTTCGGCATAAATGCATCACCTTTTTTACTTGCTTCAGTAATTGAATTACATTTGTCAAGAGTAGATGAGATTTATGAGCAATTAAAAAATTCTAGCAATGATCCTGATTTAAATTTGGAAAACAAACGATTCGAACTTGAAAATTTGATGAATGAACTTAAAGAAAATGCATATGTTGACAATTTCATTACCATGTGTAATACGGAAGAAGAAATAAAGTTTAAACATCATTGGTCAAAAGCGATTTTCAGACTCGCTTCTATGAACTTACGGGAATTCATAACTAACAATGAAAATTGTGGGAACGAAATAAATAAAATTGAAGGTACGGAACAAGCTAAAATATCTAAACTTCTCGGCATAAAATGGAATGTTTTAGAAGATAATTTAATATTGAAAATTGATATGCCTAAAATTAATAGTGGAGTTACAAAAAGATATATGTTAAAAATCATTGCAAAAAATTTCGACCCTATGGGTTGGTTATCACCCGTTATACTAAAATATAAATTATTTTTTCAAAATCTTTGGAAAAATGTCAAAGATTGGAACGACATACTTTCTGATAAGGAAGTCGAAGAATGGAATGTTCTATCATGCCAGGATGAAATATCTTTTCCAAGATTTCCATTTAATTCAAAAGAAAATATTGAAAAAATTGAATTACACATATTTGCTGACAGTTCTGAAGCAGCTTACGCAGCCGTAGGTTATTTCAAAATAAATGATATTATTCAATTGATATTCTCAAAAACAAGGTTGACACCCTTAAAAGGATTAACTATCCCAAAGCTCGAATTACTAGCGTTATTAATAGGAGTTCGTTTAATGAAATTTATAAAAAGGGAAACTAAATTTAATATAAACTCAATTTACATATGGTCAGATTCGAAATGCGTATTAAGTTGGCTTAAAAGTAAAAAAGATTTACCAGTTTTTATTAAAAATAGAATCAAAGAAATTAAAAATATTACCAAAGAAATTCCTTGTACTTTCCATTACATTAAATCAAATGAAAACCCTGCAGATCTCGCTAGCAGAGGCATGAATTTTGATCAATTAAAAGAATCATCCTTATGGTGGAATGGTCCACAATGGCTCAAAAAGTCAAAAGAACAATGGCCAGCAATTACTTTAGAAGATTTTAATCCGGTAGAAGATGAATCAGAAATAGATATTACTCAGATAAATATTGCTAAAAATATAACCATTCAAAAACCATTTTTAAATTGGAAAAATTTTAGTTCATGGAATAAACTCATAAATATTATCCGCGTGCTATTTTTATTCTCGATAACAATACTCAGAAAATCAGAAAAATTCAAAACTATTTTTAAAGGAAAAATCAATTTTCATCAATTAATAAAAAATCAATCAAATAAAGCGCGAAACATTGCAGAACAAATTTTAGTAAGAATAATTCAAAAAGAAATGAAACCTACCGATGATGAAATTAAACAGTTAGGAATTTTTGAAAATTCATTAGATATTTATCAATGTGGAGGACGATTAAAAAATGCTTCCATATTAGCAGTGAATCTTATCGTATGCGAATAAATCGAATAAGGACCCTTAAACTTTGCTACAATTGCTTGAGAAAAGGACATCTGAAGAATGAATGTAAAAAAGATATTAACTACTGCAATCAATGCAAAACTAATGTAGCGCTTTGTTTAGATCCAAGTCCACATTCAATCTCTAATAATTTTTTTAATCTTAATTCTTTTGTATTTCCCACGATTATTCTCTTAATAAATTTTATTTTCTTATTTACATCGGTCAAATCTGAAGAATTATCTTTTAAATGTCCTATTAATTTTATTGATGATAAATGGATACCTATTTCAACTACTTTTTGTGTTTCCAACGGTTTCAATATCTATAAAAATAAACTAACTAAAAACATTTGTTATAAACATATATTATGCCAAAATCAACATATCCGCACACCTGATTATCCATTTTGTGGATAAATGTGTAAGTGTCCAGTTTGGGCTCATGATTGTAACTTTGCATCTTCACCAAATATCGATAATTTCTTAAATAAAACTACACTTCGAAATATTCTTTATTCCTCCACACCACCATATTGTTCACTTAATAAAACAATAATGTGTCCCATTGCAAAAATTGCTAATTTTAATATAATAATGCTCTATGATAACAGTACTCATTTCGTCAATGATTTAAATCTTGTTCATTTAGATGCGTTTAACAAAGAAGATTTTATCTGTCTTGGGGAGGTCAATCTATCGATTGGTACCTCCTATTATTGCAGATTTCATAATTGTGCGAATTATTTTGAAATTAATTCGACCTTGAATCCAGTAAAATTTTGTTATTACGATCCTCAAGGATTAACATTTTTTGTAAGTTCTGAAAACGAAAGAATTCCTATTAAAGCATGGGGCAGAATAAAACAAACATATTATGAACAAGGTGATGAGCAAAAGATATATGACCAGATTCTTGAAGAAAAAGCGATCAGAAAAAAGAGAAGTAAAAGATCAGTTGAGCTAGGAACAAAATCACCTTTATCGACTAAAAATAAATCTACTATTCTCACGGAAATAAACATGGAATGTGAAAAAGGAGGTATAATAATAAATTCGATTAAAAATTTGTCCATAATATTGGCCTGTAGTGATTCTTATTGTGTAAATATTTCAAGACCATCTCATAAGCAAACAATAATTTTTCCAGAAGAATTAACAGTTAAGAATTATCATGTCAATGTTAAATTCTTTAATTTGGATAAAATGATTGATGAAAAAAACATTAACTGTAATGCATCACCAATATGTGAAATGATTACTTGTAGATTTTGCTTAGAATATATTCAAAATCCACAATGCGTGGACCAATTACACTGGGCATTACTCATAGCTATAATTATTTTGATGTTACATATTGCTACTTTATCAATAAAAATAATCAAATTTGTGTTTATGCTAATCTATTTTTTAATTATTCCACTTAAAAATTGTATAAAATTGCGAAAAAAGAAAAAAACAAAAAATTTTAAGTCAAAGAAATATGTACTACTTATAATAAGCATTATATTAAATTTCAAAACAGTTATTGCATGCGATGAGATCACAAATCTAGTAGCAGGCACAAATGACTGCTCCACAAATAAAGATGGAAAACTTTCTTGCACATTCGATCAAACTACTCAAATTTCTGTAAAACCGGAGCATATAACTTGTTTAAAATTAGAAGACAAAAACAGGAACGTTACTATGGGAACTATAAAAATAAATGTTTCTGTACAGATAGTTTGTGCAGAAAAATCGGATTATTTCACAAGAAACTATCAGATCAAATCTGTCTCTACTAAGAGATGTCCGACCCAGGGTTCATGTACAGGCGATAGATGCCAAAAATTAAAAATGACTGATAGGAATCCAGAAATACGTGATTTTTATAATAATAAACCAGGATATACATACTGTATACCTTCTTGTGGTGGTTGGCACTGTGGGTGTTTCATCGCCTCAGATGGATGCTTATTTTATAGAACCTACGCGGAAGCCAACACCGTAGATCTTTTCGAAATTATAAATTGTCCAAGTTGGACCATAGAATTAAATGTCGATATGATTAGAGAACAAAAAGAAAATAATAGTAGTAAATCAGATAAATCTAAAATTTCGACTGTGCTTTATCCTGGAATTCTTAATAAGGTTGAGCCGAATACAGCTATGACTTTGATTTCAACTACTATCCCACCAACTCCTTTATTTGGTTCTAAATTTATAATTAATCGCACTAAAAATAAAACTGTACTTGTAGATAACGAGCATCTTTTAGAAAAAAGTCTAAGATGTTCGACAGCAAGTAAAGCTAAAAAATTTCAATGTACTTATCCACCTGAATCCTGCCAGTGTCATGGAGGTGACTCCAAAGCACACTGTGAATGTGGAAAGGACCCCATTAGCGAAATGTTTAGTAATAAAGAATATATTCTACCAAAAAATTCAAAAGGAAGTTATATATATTTTGATGATAAAATTAAAGCACATCTCCAATATACAACAGCATTACAGTTGCAAATAACACTTAAAAATTATAATATGAAGGCTACTTATGATAAAAGTAATTGCACTATAACAACTAAGAGCTTAGAAGGATGCTATTCTTGTGATAATGGTGCAAAATGGTTATTTAATTGTACTATTGATTTTGGAACGGCTTTGGCCTCAATCAGTTGCCCATCTCAAACCATACATGTAAACTACAATAATAATGAGACAATGCAGTCCATACAACTTCATTATGATAAAGAATTAATTGAGGAGAAATGTCAGATAAATTGCCCCGGTGGAAAAAGCGAAATTCTTTTAAAAGCCAAATTAAAATATATCGAGCAGCAAAATGAAAAAATCGAAAATACATTAAATCTAGGTGAAGATTCAATAAATGGAACTTCGTCTGTTTGGAATGATTTAACAAATTTTTTGGGATCGGTCGGAAATTTTTTCACTAGTATTGTTAAAAACAATCTGTACAATTTATTAGTTATTTTACCAATTGTCATTATCACAATTTTCTTAATCTTATTTTTATTTCCTGTTATATATCCAATGTTTATTAGATGTATTCTTTCAATTTGCAATACTCGAACTAAGAAACATCGCGGCGGGAGTGTCGCGAGTGCGAATCATAATACAAAATATAATAAATATAAAAATGAGCAAAAAAGGAAATATATAAAAAAGTTATAAAAATCCAGACAAAATATTTAATTTATTCATAAAATCCAGACAAAAATATCTTTTAATTTATGCATGAAATCCTAAAATGGAAAATAAGACGGGATAGACGACGCAAATGGGATTTTAATGCTTTGACAGACGAAT
>LDKF01005233.1:0-13151 GCA_001026735.1 Rotylenchulus reniformis | reverse complement strand
GGCGCCGAAACGGCAGCGCCGAACCGTATCGATCCGAGCTTTTCTCTATTGTTAAACAAAATCTTAAGGTCGACGAATGCAAGAAGCAAATCGAGACAGCTCAAAGCGAGAATAAGATATTTTTGCGGCAAGCTCTCCAGGCCCATTTGGTCCGCCTGCTCAACGAAGAGAAGAAATACAATGAAGCCATCAAATTAGGTAATTAGGTTTCTAATTTTTCATATTTTTAGCAATTAATAATCTTGAAGCTCTAGAAAAACCAAAATTTATCAAACTTATATCATCATATTTTGCATGAAATTGCATGCAAATATGGACCTGAATTTCTAGAATTTTATGTTTTATCTCCTTTATATATTTTACTGAGCCTGGATATTCACGAATTGATTGAACCCAGAATGAGTTTTTAAAATTTAAATTTTAGTCCTTAAATTACATATTTTTTATAAAGGCCAGAGGCCATATTTTTTTCAAATCCAGTTTCAACCTTAAATTACTCTATGGTCAGCGAATAAAAAAACCTAAACTCCCTTTAGCCAACCAATTGATCCGGGAATTAAAGAAGGTGGACGATAAAGAGTTGCTGATCGATGCGCAGCTCGAGGAAAGCATTGTAAGCCGACAAATAATGGGTTGCTTGAATCCCTAACTTTAATCTTTTTCAGGCCTATTACCACTTGGTAAATTTCACAAAGGCCCGAGCCGAATTGACAAGGTTTAATTTAGAAAATCCCGACAAAATTCTAACTATAATCAGCGTAGTAAAGCCATAGAGTTCCAACTTTTATTTTAGCTCCTCGATTTTATGACGCGAAAGCATGATACGTTAAAACATATTGTTGTCTGATTTCTTCTTCTCTGTTCATACTACTAGTACTTTTCCTATAGCAGTTATAATAAGGAATTCGCTTCATAAAAGAGGGTTCAAAGCAATTCAATCGGTGCCCAATTTTCATTTTACCCTGTTTTTTTCAGTGCCCGAACAATTGCCAGCTCAAAATATACCCCACCAGCCATGCAGGTTTATTTATGAATTTTTTTATCTCTTCCTAAACTTAAGAACACTTTTTTTCGATTTCCGGATTATTTCATTGCCGAATGACCTTGGTCGAAAATTCTAGTCATTTCGAATGTAAAATTTAATATATTTTGAATTCGAACAAAAGTATAAAGTACGAAATAAAAATTTCTGAGAATTTTAGCCCATACAGAACTGATTTTATAAAATTCGAAAGGAACTTTACCAAAAAAATTTCAAGTTTGGACAATTTCTTATTCTCTGATTTTGCATTTTTTTTAATCTTTCACTCATTAGAGTCCTCTTTTTTTCCAGGCCCGACTCGACCTTCAATCTGGCATTTTGCACGCGGCCGATGACCGGGACTTCAAGACGGCCTACTCCTATTTTTACGAGGCATTTGCGGCGTTCGACTCGGTGGGAGACAAGAAAATGGCGCAGAGAGCATTGAAGTACATGTTGCTGAGCAAGGTAGACTTTTGAAAATTTAAAAATGAATCATTTTTGCAAAAATTGTCACATATTCCTTCATTTATGAAAAAAAAAAATTAAATTTTTTAACAGGTCATGCTCGACCAAGCGGATGAAGTCAACTCCATTCTGACCGGCAAAATTGCGATGAAGTATTTGGGATCAGAGACGGAGGCCATGCAGGCCATCGCGGAATCGGCCAAGAAGCGGTCGCTGAAGCAATTTAATGAAGTAGGATTTCAAGATAATTGATAAAAGTGGTCTAACAGTTTTTTTTGCCATTTTCTGAAAAAATGAGTATTTTTTGTTTGTGAACAATTTTTTTAATAAGAAATTCACTGGTTTAAGGGGGACTTTTGGAGAAATAAGAATTTTAATTTTCAGCCCTTTTCTTAAAAAAATTGGTCAATTTTTCCTAAATTCGATTTTTTCTTCTTCAAGGCATTCGAGAGGTACAAGGGCGACCTGGAAAGTGACCCGGTGGTGGCCAAGCATTTTTCCCTCATCCAAGACACAATGTTCGAGAAGGAGTTGTCCCGTCTGATTCAGCCCTACTCATGTGTACAACTGGACCACATCGCCAAATGCGTGGGGCTGGACCGTGAAAGGGTGGAGCGACGGCTGGGCAAAATGCTGCTGGACAAGAAATTCTTCGGTAATTTTAGACAACGATATTTTTAAGCAGCTAATAAATTGGAATTCTATCCAAAATTTGCCAAAAAATCAAATTATATGGAATGTAAGTCGCCAAAATCTTAACGTAAAATTTTCATCTAAGAAATTATTCATTATATTTTTCATTCATTTTTATTTTTTAGACCCTGAACATTTAAAACACAATTTTCCCTTTCTAATCCATTAACCAGCAGGATTCCTGGGTTATATGCAATTTTTATTAGCTGTAGAGCTTCCACTCGCACATTGATATATGGAAAATCTTCGACTCATTTTTTTAAAAAATTTGTTCCAATCTCTCTGACAGGCAAAAATAGAAATTTTATGCAATTTTTTATTAAGCAAAAAATAGATTTCCCCTTCTACTAGAAGGTCTCCCTTTAGCAGAGGACCCTTCTTTTTTTTCTCCATGGGAGAGAGGGAAATCCGTATCCTCTTGCTTTAATTATTAGCAAAAATCTAAACTATAAGTATAAGCGAAAAATATAATTAAAATCCCCTTGAATACATCAATCTAAAGGAACTCTGACCACCATTTTTCAGGCTGTATGCAAGGCGATGGACAGCTGGTGATCTACCAACAGGAGAAGCCGGACCGTACCTACGAGTTGGCGGTGGAGACCGTGCACGCCATGGGCGAGGTGGTCGGGGCATTGTACGAGCGGGCCAAGAAGCTCAAGGCTCTGTGAATTGGGTATTGATCAATGATCGTCATCATCTTTTTCGCGTGATTTTGTTTTATATTTCTTATCGACCCTGATTATCCATGAACAATGATTGTAAAATCAATTTGTTTATGTTAATTTTTTGGGAACATTGAAGATGGGCAGGGGGCCGGTGTCATAGATAAAATAGGGGGGGNAAAAAAAAATTTTCCCCGGCGGCCCCTGTCGGGACCGCCGGCATCCCACTAACTAAGGAAATTTCTACAAAAAAAAGAGCAAATTTGGTAAGAAAAAGGTAGAATTTTTCAAAAATTTCTCCGGCAGCCCCTATCGGGACCGCCGCCCACCCTCGCCACTCACAATGAAACTTCCGAAAAAATCAACGAATTTTTAATGAAAAAATGAACGGATTTTCAAAAAATTTCTCCGGCGGCCCCTATCGGGACCGCCGCCACCGCACCCTATATAGTAAAGTTCTTTATAAAAATAAGCCTCAAAAAATCAATTTTTCTTATTAAAATGGACTTAAATTGGCAAAATTTTTTCTCCTAAAACTCTTAAAGAAGGCGAATTGTGCATCGCCCCCTAAAATTTAACAATTTTTTTGATTTTTCAGCGACAATTTGTGTTTTAATAAAAAAATAAGAGGCATAGTATCGGTAGGGGTCCGACCCCCCCTTGACCCCCCCTAGGCATAGTTAGTACGGAGGAAGGTTGACCCCCCCTACTATTTTACGTATGGCCGGTGTTGCGCAAGTTGTCATCATCCAGTTCACAATGTTCGAGAAGGGATTGTCCCGTTAAATCCAGCCCTACTGTGTACAGCTGGACCACAATGTCCGATACCGGGAAGAGCGACTTCTCTGCAAAGTGCTAATGGACAAAGAGCTTTGGTAAGTTGAAACAGAGAATGTTTTAAGTATTAGTCCACTTGGAAATTAGTTTTTTAAATCATAGATATCCGTAGGATTATTGATATTATTTTTTTAACATTTAATCTTTAAAATTATTCTTCGAGCTGTTCCTAGGGGTTATTTCGGCTCCGTGCTACTACTAAGAGCACGTCTTTAGACAGCGTAATGTTTTTAAGGGAGTTTTAGAAATTTAAGAATTATAGAACTCACAATCACAGGGGTCAAAGAATCAACTTTTCGGACCTCAGACCCCTCCCCCAAAAGGGTACAAAGGTTTTATACTTTTTTTTAAGAAAGTGCAAAATTAATATAGTACGTAGGTCCAGTAGCCGCACTAGATATTGGATCTAATAGTTCAGTGTGAATACAATTACCAAATTCTACATGAGTACTAGATGTAGAGTAATGTCATAGGATATAAAAAATTCAAATAAAAAATCTGTACATTTTTGAGCTTTCTATTTTTAAATCAATGCTCTGTGGATGATTTTTCTTGGTCCTCATCAAGTGTTGAGAAATTCACAATTTTTGGCATCTGCATCTTTCCAAAAATTTAGCTCCGGCTTCGATTAAAAAAAATTTCGGCACTGCTCCATAAAAAGCTCCGGTTCAGATCTTTCAAAAAATTAGCTCCTGAGCGGCGCCTGAGTTTTCTCAACACTATTCCTAGCCGCAGGTTTCGCAAAAGTTTGGAAACTTGTATTAAAGGCTAAATTTCTGCAAAAATATATTTAAACAATTATTTTTTCGGCTAACTTGTAAATATATTCATTAGGATGTAACTAAACAAAAATCACAAAAAATCTCGGAATGACATCCATGAGTGAGTCATTGATGAAAAATGTCTTCCACCGATGTTGCCAATACATGATGTAAGATATGCTCTTCTCTTTGGCGGAGGCGGCGGTCTTTCCTCCAGCAGAGAACATTAGACCTTAGTGGCCAAGGAGACCAATATTTCGAGGGTGGTCGGGATCGGGAACACCAGCTTCAGCGTCCAGAGTAGAGACCGGACCAAGACAAGATTTTTCGAGATTTTTCAAGAATCTTGATTCAAGATTTTTCAAGAATTTTGTTTCAAGATCTTTATTGAACCTTTTCTGATTTTTTCAAGATTTTCCAAGAATCAAGATTTTTCAAGAATTTTGGTTCAAGATCTTTATTGAACCTTTTCAGATTTTTCAAGATTTATCAAGATTTTTCAAGAAGCTAACTTCAAGATCTTGATCAACAAATATGAATTATTATTATAGTGTTTTTGTATCTCTCATTCAACATTTTTCCAAAAATTTATTACAATTATAAAGATAATTTATTATTCCGGCCTTCTTACCATTTAATTGATCATTATATTCGATTTTCTTATTTTTTTAATAGGTGTATTTTGCGTTTATGGGTCCTCACATCCCCCACTACAAAATTTTTGAAATTTTTTATTTCTATAACTACTTCCCAGAGTAAATTTGACCGCTGACGTCTATTCTGACGTATTGCGTCATATAACATCAATAATTGATGCTGACGTCAAAATTTTTTATAATTTTTCCCAAGGGTATTTTTAGACTCTGAATCAAGGCTGAGATAATCATTTAAAAAAAACTTACTCTCCATTTGATCAATTATAAATATTGAAAACTATTTATTAATTATACTTTGTTATTTTCAATATAAAATAGCCTTTTATCAGTTGCTTTATTGAAAATTTTCACAAAATTAGAGAAATTTTAAAAAATCTTGAAAACGATCAAGATTCTTGAATTTTTTGGGTCAAGATTTTTCAAGATCAAGATTTTTCAAGAATTTTGTTTCAAGATCTTTATTGAATCTTTTCTGGGATTTTCAAGATTTTTCAAGAATCAAGATTTTTCAAGAATCTTGGTTCAAGATCTTTATTGAACGCTAAGTCCGGTCTCTAGTCCAGAGGTGCCTGTTAGGCTTTGAGTGGGTGCTGTGGGCCCATTCTCCACCCACTTGTCGTCGGCCTCCAAATATCGGTCTTCCTCTGGAAGTTCTCTCTCGAAGTCGGATAACACGAATACCTGGATCCCTTCCTCCCCGCCCGTTGCGCAGTGGTCAGCGTGCTACGCTGGCCCACTCACAGGGATCGACTTCACCAACTCTCATCGTTTTCGGGCGAATGTTACATGTCTTGGAAGGCCATGCTTCCTGATCCTTCTGATTCCTGATCTTCCCTCCCTTGTACGAGGGTACAAAATCCTTGTCGGACCTTAATCAAGGTAAAAATGCAAAGTTATTTCCCCACCCTCGAAGTACTGTTGAGCTCCGCAGAAGCCTCACTTCCAGGCTAGTGAATACATGGAGATCCTTGTCCCTATAGAATCCACTGTAGACTTTGCTCATCAGCCGTACACGGTACACCTCTCACCTTTGAAATACTGCTCGTACTTCTGGCTCGATCCTTAGAGGCAGGATCAGCGGGCACTTTTACCCTCATTGTAATCCTTTTCAGAAGATCCCTGCTGGACCAACGCCATGTGCAGTGAATAGTTTGAGGCCAACTCGCGCAATATTTGTTGAAATAGGCCAACGAAATTGATGCTCAACATTGAGCCACGGCAGTAGTAACAAATTGAGCTAATGCCTAGGATGAGGAAAATTCGGAATTAAAATGGACATATTAAGAAAATAATTAGCTAAAAAATGCAAAGTTATTTTAACTAATTGAATAATTTAGCCATGGTTTAATGTCATTGTGTTTTCATGCCATTCTTTTGCGGTTTGGTATAGATATAGTTAGTAGTTATTCTACCAAATGGTGCTTAATCCATGATACGAACATTGCCAAAAATAAGGGTAAAGTGGTTTGAAACCAAAACTCATCAATTAGCCAAATCATTAGCATGGGTACCTATAACATTCTGAAAGTTAAAACGTATGCTTCATCCAAGCATAGTCAAAACAACCGATAATTTTTTATCGATATTTTGACGGTTGGTTGGATGTTTTGGCCATGTTCGAGTGGAACAAATGTTTTTGATTTCAGAATATGTTGTAGACCCTCAAGTTGAGGATGTTTTATTCTCCAATTTACATTTAAAAATTCCATTTTTGGAAAATTTTGGCAAGGTTCAGATTTACAGATTCGATATCGGCTAGCCGAATTAGAATTCCGCTGAAAAACAATACATATCTGCTACATCATATACATCAAGCTTATGACCCCGGGAAGTGTTTTACTGGCTGTATTTCCAAATTTCCACTCTGGTTGCCATTTCGAGCAGTTATTGAACAATTTACATCCTAATGATATATTGGTCGAAATAATTAATCAAATATATTTTGCAAAAAATTATCCTTTATAATCGGATTTTTTGCACACTGTACATATGCAAGCCAAGCAGAGTTTGGGTCTTACAAAGTACGAAATAGTGCAAGGCCAAACAATAATTGAGCCATAGGCACAAATAGATTTTTTTGGGTATGGCATCCGTAGGTTCGCCGATGAGCAAAAAAGGCAGGAAATTTTGAGAAATTTTGCACTTTCCGTAAGAAATTGGTTTTTTTTGGTTACGGCTGCCCTGATAGGGGGTCGTTGGAAAAAATTTTGTAAAATTGGACCTGAAATCGTCCCATCAGCCACCACGCCCTTGCAATAGAAAGTACTGAAATCTGAGCTTTTTTATTTGTTTGCTTAAGAGCTGATTTTTTGAGTCATCCTCATTGTAACCGAATTGGCAATGGCAAAAATAGAAATTTAATGCAATTTTTTATTAAGCAAAAAATAGATTTCCCCTTCTACTAGAAGGTCTCCTTTAAGCAGAGGACCCCCTTCTTTTTTTTCTCCATGGGAGAGAGGGAAATCCGTATCCTCTTGCTTTAATTATTAGCAAAAATCTAAACTATAAGTATAAGCGAAAAATATAATTAAAATCCCCTTGAATACATCAATCTAAAGGAACTCTGACCACCATTTTTCAGGCTGTATGCAAGGCGATGGACAGCTGGTGATCTACCAACAGGAGAAGCCGGACCGTACCTACGAGTTGGCGGTGGAGACCGTGCACGCCATGGGCGAGGTGGTCGGGGCATTGTACGAGCGGGCCAAGAAGCTCAAGGCTCTGTGAATTGGGTATTGATCAATGATCGTCATCATCCTTTTTGGGTATGCCATTTTTAGTTGGGTTTTCCATACTCAGATCGGAGCTTTCTGAATTCTGCTTTTTGTATATAAATTCTTTTTTTAAATATTATTTTCGTCCATTCGTACTAGTGTTTATACAAATCTATATTTACTACTACGGATTGATTAAATGTTCAATTTTTATGCATTTATTTATAAGAATTATTTTGCCCGCGAAGCAGAATGAGCATGGAGCGAGTGTCCGACTTGTCATTAGTCCGTTTTTTTAAACAATTTAGCTTGAACCTAAACTTGTCTATTCAGTTGAAGATCCTTGGCTTCATCGATAACCATCGGGAGAGGATCAGACTCGAGCGAGTTTGTCGACGATGGCACCAAATCATGAGGCGAGAGAGAAGGAACGGATGGGAACATGTCCGACGAGTTGTTGAACTGGTGTGAATTTATTAAGAATCGGCTCTTCCGAAACCTGAATTTTCGAATAATTTTAAAGGACAATGCAAGCCAGGTCGAGCCGATCGGCGTTCGTTGTGGTGGTCATTTGGTCGAATGCAGCTTCTCTTGGGTGGACATCAACTCCACTTTGGTGCGAAAATAAAAAGCAAAAGTTAAATGTTGTGTTTTCAGGTCCGTCTTATCGCTGTACATTTTACTGCACTAAGACATTTGGAATTCCGTTACTGTGAATTCACCGAGTTGGATCCCAATGTGCTGAGCATGAAAGAATTCACTGGGTTTGCGTCTCGTCTCCGCTCCTTAACTTTTTACCACACGGTTTTTTGGAACTTGCGCTTCATGTTTTCTGTTTTTTGGTGCATGTTTTCAGACTTATGATCGCCAACTGACTCGTCGTCTTTTGCGGTGTTTTCCCCATCTCCGACACCTCGGTCTCCACCTTTCCCGTCAGCGGGATGTTGTGTCTGTCCTCCGCACTCACTCATTTGTTCAGCACCGTTCACTTTACATGAACTGTGAAATGGGGTTCAGGTATCGTATATCCGCACATGCGCAAAATAACCAAATTTATCAAAAATAAGGGATAGAAGCTTTTGAAAACTTTTACCCATTTCATGAAGATGTTTCTTTCTTATCATAGATAATGGCGATTATCATAGATAATCATAGAACTTATAGGTAACTCTCCCTGCCATCTGTCTAGGCCTTATTTTGGTGCATATATTGTACAGTGGGAGAGATAGCTAATTAGCGCGCAGAAGAGGCACATACTGTAGTTAATTCTCATTGGGTCTAGCAAAAAAGATGAAAAAAGCATTAGGAATCGGCTCCAAATATTATGCAAAAAAGACGAACAAAGTCATTTGAAAGTTTGTTCAAAAAATATAAATGCAAAAATTGCAATTTTTGCAATATACATTGTATGTTAATTGAATTATTTTCCACTTATTTAGAAATCCAGTGTTGGGAAAATCACAATTTTGATTCTGGTTTCAACTCCTGGTTCAAAAAAATTTTATCTCCGGCTCCAGCTCTGGAGTGGAGTCGGAGTTGGAGCCTGGGCTTTTTCCAACCGAGGCGTGACATTTGGGGACAATTTGTTATATCTCAGCTCGAACGATTTGAAAAACAATTTTTTAAAAATAGAGCGCAAAAAATTTTCTATAAAATAAGCTTAAGCCCAAAGTATTGGCCAAAACACTCTGAATTTGGCCGTTAGTCCATTTTGGCCATAACTTTCTGGGCCATTTCATATGGACATAGGCTTATTTTGTAGCTAAATTTTTCTCTATTTTTTGATAAGAAAGTTGTTTTTCTAAATTTGGTTTGAGCCGAGATATAGCAAACACTGTTTGGACACTGTTTGGAACCGTCCCAACACTGTTTGGAACCGTCTTTTTCATTTCCCAGATATATACTATACTATAGGAGCATGCATAGGAGCATGCATATTCAAGTGTTCTATTTTATTTTTCAGCCCCGACCTGGAACAAATGCTGATCAAGCTGCAGAGGGAGGCTCCAATGATTGCTGCACTCCATCTTGACCTGGCCATCGATAACGCACATCCACAACAATTGCTGAGCCGAATTTCCGGACTGAACAAGTTTTATTTTACTTTAATTTGGGAAATTTAATTGGAATCCCTAAAAAAATTTGGTGCCAGGAGAAACGCTTTGCGCTATGATTTTATGGAGCTAATAAGATTTATTGAGGAATAGTTTGAATAGAGAAAAAGAAATCAGACAACAAATAATGTGTAACATGTTTTCGCGTCATAAAATCGAAAGCTAAAATCTGATTATACAGATGCAAACTTTTCGTCCCATGACCATTAAAGTTTTGGATGGAAATTGGACAACTGGGAAAAACATAAGCTTTAAATGCTATTGAGACCTTATTTTAAACTAGGATATATTCCGCGGAACTAAAGTTCATTCTTCGAATGCTAATAAAACGAGAAAGGATTATTTTAAAAGATTTTCCATTTATATGCTTATAAAATTTACAAAACCTGATCCTTCCATTCCATTATTTTCAGCCTTCGCTTTCTCCGCATTGCCTTGAACACTGACTTTGCGGAACCCGAATTGCTTTGCTCATGTTTGAACAATTTGCCACAACTTCATGCCCTCAAAATGAAGTTACCCTTTCAGGTCAAATTTTCAAATAAGATTTCTTGGCCAAATATCGTAATTCGCGGGATTTTGGACCATTTTTGACATTACTTGGCTCAAAAGTCAGCGTTTCTCTTTATTATAAAGGTTTTTTCTTCATTTTTTGGAGCTTCACCGAAAGGCCTTTTTTAAAACTCTAAATTTTTGGTGCTTAACTCTTGTCAGTGGCGATTTTAGAGGTGTGGATACATGAGATTTGTAGATTTGTACAAATTTTTTACCCCTTCAAGATAAAAAAATTCAGGTCGTCATGGGAAAAAAGAGGAAAAAAGGAAAATTATTAATAATGGATCAGAACTTTTTAGATGGCCCCTTTCGGTACTTCGGACCCTCAAAAATTTTGCTAATTTTTTCTGTTAATAACAAATAGTTCACTAAGAACCATTATTCAACAGAAAGCACCATCCCCTAAAAAACCCTATAAAATTCTCCAAATTCTCCAATACCCTCTTCCTAACCCCTGAACTTGAGTACCTCCCCAAACCGAAATCCTAGAACTGCATCTGACTATTATATAAATATTATTTAATATATACCCGTTCTTTTGCAAGATATCAACTATTTTAATAAAAAAACCAAAAAAAATTCCCATCTCCAATCGATACTAATTCTTTTTACTTTTGTAATTTTTTTGTTGCCATTTTAGCAAATTCCAGCTGTTTGCCCAACTTTCCGCGGTCTTGTCCATCTGAGTCTTTCCCTTTATGCTCTCCCTTCTGCCAACTTTGAGGCAATTGGCCTTCTGTCCGCCAAAGCACCACATCTCCGCTCTCTCGGTTTGGACTCGACCGAATATTCCATGAATCCGCTTTCTGGGATCACAAGTGAAGTGCTCAAGATTGCCCACAATGGAATTTTGGAGGTTATGGGACATGTTATAAATTTTTATGTTCCAAGTTTTGAGCTGATTCAACTTTTCCGAAATTTGATTAAAGGGAGTTATTCTTTACCTTACCAATAAAGCAGCTGTCAATTCTAGGTACCTTTTTTAATAAGTAAGAAATTTCCAACTTTATAAGACCTACACCATAGAATGAATTTTTTGACTGTTTTTTTTATTATTTTGTCTTTCTTATGTCTTTTTTCGTGCCTTTTTTGATCTTTTGAAGTAAATTTTTTACCATTTTTATCTGTAAAGTATAGAGGATAAAAAATTAAAAATTTTTCGAGTTTATTAATATGTATTACATGATATTTTGAAATCTGCAAATTTTGTTGGCAGTTTATCTTATGCAACTTTTTTCTGCCTTTTTCGCCGATATTTTATGTTTTTAGACATCTTTTTAGGAGTTTTTTTATGTCTCTTTTAATAAATTTACTGTTCAAAATATTTCGCTAATAAAAATTAATATATCAAAAAAATAATCTTTAAAAAATAGATTTTTAATTGAAATACACCTTTCCCAATGTTGTTGTATTTAGTATTTGCACGTGCCATGTGGCTCATTTACACTTGAGGTGTTGAACCAGCTTATCCAGCTTTGTCCGGTTAGTTAAAGGAAAATCAAGAAAACACTGGCTTTGTCCCGTTCGGATATGAAGGACTATTGAATGATAAAAATTAATCTCTTTATTTAAAAATCATGTGTTCATTTGTCCAAGTTCAGAATTTGCGCTCATTTGGCGCCCAACCGGATCCGATGCTCGGCGAGCTGTTCCAGGAGAAGGACGACCTTATTCGCCAAGTTGCCGAGTTGCGGCGTGTTGTGGCAGATCAATGGCGTGCCGGCACACGCCAGCACTTGCCGCTTCGGGTATTGTTGGGGAAGGATTCAACTGAAACATCCAATTGTTGGATATTTGCACTAATTATTAGGGATAGAGCCCGGAATAAGCACTATACAGCTATGACTTTGTAACCAATTTGGGCGGCTCACAGGGTGACGAAATTAGCATGTAAACATGGTAATTACCATGAAAATGAGGTCCTTACTATGATTTTGCCATGATTTCTTTAGTTACCACATAGCTAACTCCACAACTAACGATCATATACTGCGGCCGCCAGAGCGAGGCCGATTTAAATCCATTTTTGCGCTCGAGCGTGAACTTTGAAACGAAAAGTACAGTTTGGGTTATAACTCGGTTTAAACTTAATCTAGAGAAACGAGCTTGATGTTAAAAAATAGAGCTAATTATTAGCTACAAAATGAGCCTAAGCCCATCCGAATTGGCCCTTTCTAAAAAAAAATACGGTCAAAATAATCATCCGTGCGAGCACTTTTTGTAAATTGGCCGATACGAGTGATTGTTTTGGCCATAACTTTTTTTAGACTGGGCCATTTCGGATAAGCTTAGGCTCATTTTGTAGCTAATTATTAGTTCTATATTTTGACATCAAAATTATTTCTCTAGGTTCTGTTTGAACCGAGTTATAACCCAGACAATGCTTTTCGTTTCAAAGTTCACGCTCGAGCGCAAAAATGAATTTAAATCGGCCTCGCTCTGGCGGCCGCAGAATATTTATTTGTACCATAAGGATTCTGAATTTTTTATAGCGTGGATGCTCTATAAATTTGAATGGGTCTACAAGCAATCGGCGGAGCGTAACACTCGAGAACCTCCCTTCAGACCAAGGTGCCAACATATTCAACGTTACCCGAAGTGGCAGGAGATTCCGCGTGCCGGCGTGCCATTGATCCGCCACAACATTGCGCAACTCGGCAACTTGGA
>LDKF01005231.1:0-12992 GCA_001026735.1 Rotylenchulus reniformis | reverse complement strand
TTTTTTTTGTTGTTTCGCTTATTATTTGTTTGGTTTTGACATCCTAGAGGCAGAAGAAATACAAACACAAATTGTTGAAATCTTTTATTAGTTCGAATCGAATTTCCTTGAAAATACTAAAATTTTCAAAAAAACAAATTTTTAGAGGAATTTTCAAATTCAAGGAAAATAGTACACAAATTCCGACGGTCAAAATGTAACACAAAAAAATATTTTTTGCATCATGATCCTGCATGATCTGATCTGATCTGATCCTGATCCAATGGGTTGGATCAGATCAGATCATTTTTGATGATTTAACCTCCAGGATCAGTTCAGGATCAGATCATTTTGAAGAATGTGGATCAGGCAGAACACTGGTTGCTAGCCTAGCTTCTAAGGAAATTTTGTTCAGAATTTTATGCTCTATCTTTTGGTATTTTAATTATTCGAAATTCGGCCAAAAAATTTGAAATTTTCGAACAATTTTAACTTTTTCATTAATTAGAAAAAATTTAGCACGAGCTAGGAATACTATAGTTAAGTTTATAAAATTAATTTCTTTTTGCTATCTTTTTTTATCTTTTAAAAGAAACACTGAATTTGGAACCCATCGAAATTTCCAACATTATTAAATTATACAGCTTCCGGGAAATTTATTTAATTAAGGATCTCTAACCGCTGGGACAAAAAAAAATTGTTTCAAATTTTCAATTAAATTCTATGATTATTTAGATCCCGGTAGCACTCTGGGTTTTCAGAGGTGCTTAACAAGATAGCATTCCATTTTTTTCTTCAGGATTCGAATCAAATCGAACAGATTTTTCGTCAGATTTTTTTGAGAAAAGTTAATTTCAGTTCCAAAATTTTTTGTGCAACTAATTACATCGATAAACTCGATTTTCTGCCACAAGATCACATTTCTAGCTTTAATAATTCAATCCCCAAAATTAAATTTCAAAAAATAAATTGCCATAATTTCATTTTTGACAAAACAAAAATTTTAAATGAATTTTAAAGTTGAAAAAAGTTATCCAAGTTTGATTCAGAATTTTTTTGACAGTATAAAGGCCATTTATAAATTATTAGTAGTCTTAATATTTTCGCGCGAAAATTAGTTTTTAAAAGGATTCCAATTTCTTTAGTTTTTCGAAAGCAGATTCAGAAGCTTGTAAGAATTTCGATATATGCGCATGAATTAATGTACGGACTTAGTACCCATGAAAAACCCAGAGTAAAAGATACAAAGGGTATGTTTGCCACTTTTTTTAACGCCCCGATTGGCCTCTTTTTTAATTCTTAGAACTTTGCAACCTATAACTTAACAAATTTACATGAATAGAAATTTTCTAAGAAAATTAAAATTAAGTCGGTTATTCCTTTCAATTTAAATAAAATTGAATAAAAATACTTATACGATAATGAATAAAAAATTTTGAACAATTAATAAAATCCGAGATTTTATTAAATAATATTATTCTGGTCTCTACCCAATTTTGAATTGAAGATGAATTTTTCAAGTAAAACTGACGTTAAATTTCTTCCAGCTTCTAAGAATCCGTATTATTGAATAAACTTTGTTCAAAAATTTAATGTTTATACAAAAAGTACGGGCTATTTCGATTTTAAAATTCATATTGGAAAAAAAGCACCGAATTTTTAAAGTAAAAAAATTCACTTCTCGGATCAGATCAGATCAATTCCGATGTTTGATCATCGGGAACACTGCCCGCCACACACCGGCCGCCACACACTGGGGCTCGCCACACAAAGCGATATACCGGTCCGAAGTTATTCGTTTAGAGTCTAGAATAGATTTCCAAAATTTTTAGAACGATTAAATTCTGGAAAAAAAACAAGATCTCTAAGCATGACTATATTGTATATTTTAGTGAGTATTTAAAAAAAATTTTAAGCCTTTGGCTGGGGAGTCCATCGGTAATTTTTATTTTCTAAATGCAGTTCATGTTTTTATGCCTCATGTTTCAGAAATTTATGATGGGTAGTATATTCAGAAGTGTTCCATTCAAAAAACATTAAAAAGGAAACGGAATAAAGGAAGGGAAATGATTGAACTCTGGATTCCTTTTTCTCTAAGAATCTAATAAATAATGAGGCTTAAAAGAAATCATCTATTTTAAATAAGAAAGGAAATTGAAATTCTAACAAACTGATCTAAAGAAGAATGGACAATTATCACAAATCCATATTAGCGGGAAGCTTTTATAAAGGGGCTTTATATTAAGCTATTTATTCTTTTTGTTCGAGATTTTCAAGCTCATCCAAGTAGAAGAAGGACTTTCGCGGAAATCATTTAAGAAGATCTCATATGCCTGAGAATTCACAGGTATGGGCGTTATTTTAATTATTTATCGTTTTGGTCTAAATTATATAAAGGCAGCAGTTCTGTGTACGTGCTGATTCGTTTGGTCGAAAAGTGCAAAAATGGATACTGTGCATGAATACACTGCAAAATGTCTAAAAAAGTAATAAAAGTAAAAACTATCATAAAATAGGTGAAGTGTCCTGATCATGCAAATAACGCAGCTTGGGATGCAGCTCTCTACCTGCTATTGCAGGCAAGTAGCCGATTTTGTGTGGCCATTTGATGGCGAATTCCTCCTCGCGATCCTTTGGTGGTTGCGATGGTGCAGATAATTAAAACTTGAAAGCCATTAAAAATTAATTTTCTCCCAATTTTAGATACATACTTAAATTTTTCACAACAGAAAATTGTTTCCACATCAATTCAACAGCAGGTCGAATGTCTTTGTATGGTACTGGAAGCAATATAGTGAGTGACACTCGCGTAGTTCCAAAAAAAGATAATATGTATTAGTTTTTTTTAGGATTTTGGTATTGTTTACCATTTCTTTTACTACAATAATATAATTCGGTTCTTTATAAAATATTTTTTTACAAAAAATTAGCATGGGTTATACTAAGGGTACAAATAAGGAAGTGAAAAAAAAATCGTGGTACAAAAGATAGAAAAATCACACTAAAAGTGAATTTTCACCTGTCTTTTTAAGCCTACAATTAGTTGAAGACACTTAATGACTAGAAAATTCCCTTACCATATTTGCTTAATTTTGACTAAGATCCATTTTATTGTAAAATTTAAGTAGTAATTGTTGTTATTTATCGAATTTGTTGACAGATATTAATTATATACTTGATTTCTTTTTCTTTATGAAGTTATAATAAAAAATATATCATTTGCTACTGATATACCGCGAGATATAATCCTGGAATTGTGCTCCACTTTCTATAAAAAAATTAATTTTTGCAATATCTGTAATAAAACATTGCCTATTTTTATCATTTTAACTTAAGAATATTTCAGTAATTTTTTTTCTATAAAAATTAAAAGAAAAAAGGATCAGAATTACTTACTTAGGGTGTAACATAAGTTCTGGACCCTCCTTTCTTTTTGGTGAAAATTATTTTTAAAAAATCAAAGTAAACTAAACCAATCACAAAAATTTTCTTAAATATAAGAAATTTTCTACAATTAATTACCTTATCAATGTTGTTCAAACCTTGTATATTGATCTCCAAAAAATTAAAAACATTTAAATAAGATGAAATGAAAGGGAGAATAACAAATTTAAAAAATGATAAATTTTTCTTAAATGTAAGAATGGCTCCGTGATAACTCAAACCACAATTTAGCGCCAAAATTTTTTACGATAATTCGGTAATTCCGCGTTTTATCAAAAATGAAATGGTCATGTTGATTTAAGATTTTCAAAAAAAAGGATTCAAAAAAGTTTTTGTTTTTTTTGGCAATTGTGGCACTTTTTTAAAATCCTAGTACCATTTTTGTCATTTTAAGCTTTAAACAGGGCTGTGCTCAAATTTTGATTCCGATTCCAATTTCGAAAAAATAAAAAGACTCAAAAATCCGGCTTTCAATTTTTGACTTCGGTGGCTTTGAAAAAAATTATATTTTTTGTTGTTTATTTATATTTTTTATATCAATTACAGGACCCCATAAAGTTATAATTTTCATTTTTATTATATCAAATTCGAAAATTGATTGTTAATTGTGGCTGAAGCCCTTAAAAGACAAAGTTAATGCGAATAATTTTAAAAAATTTTAAATCATATAATTTATGTAAAAATGAAAAGAGATCGAATAAATCCGAAAGTCAGTTTTTATCAAAAATAAAATTATTTTCAAGTTTAACTAAATAGGATAAGGATTAATGCCCCTGAGAAATCTATAGAAAAATCTGAAGTTGACTTTTAAAAAATATTTCTTTAAACTTATAATTAAATAAATCATTGGGGATGGTGCACCAGAAAATTTAGAAAATAGATATTTTGTCACATTTTAGACATTTAGACACTTTTAGACATTTGGGTTTTAGACATTTATGACTTTTAGACATTTGAGTTTTAGACATTTTAGCATTTTAGACAGTTGTGTTTTAGACATTTAATATTTTGGGTCACTGACAACTTGACCCTCGACAACTCGACCTCTGACTGATTCACAGCATGATAATTCGTTTTTAAGCATAATCAAGAAAATGCTCTTACTTGTTAGTATCAAAACATAGAGCATAAAATTAGCTAAAATGCTCGTCAAAAAAGTCTGGAAATCTGGTACTCCTTTATTTTCGAATTTGGTATCGAAACGATTTGTCAAATGCATTTGGCGCTTTTATTCTCTCTTCTCCTTGTCTCTGTTCCTTCATTTCATTTCACTGGATCAAAAGACCACTCCGTCTTCGAATGGGCGTGTCCCTCCGTAGAGTGAGCGTGTCCCCCCACCTAGTCCATATAAATACCTTTTCCGATGTTCATTTCCTCTCAATTTGTGATCGCGCAGAGATTTATTCTTTCCAAATAAACAATCGCTTTAATACCATTTTTTCAAAAGGGATTTCCGGACTTTTCTGACGCGCATTTTACAAAATGAGTCTTACAAGGAAACATTTTCTACTGTAAACAGGAATTCGCATATTCTGAGACCAACATCGTGTAGAGCATGGTCCATAATAATAAGGAAGTGACATCCGTTTTTGGCACAAACTCCTGGTTAAATTTTTAGTGAATTTTTAAAATATTTTTTCCACGTGCTTTAAGCACGGGTCCGTGGGTGAAGCACGGGCCAAAACAAACTATTTTTGTAAACGAAAATTTAAAAATGTTTTTCTAGACCAAATAATAAAGGCAATTAGGAGAGTTAGTAATATGAGAGTTGGAAATCCTACAAGGAGCGGATGTACTTCTACTTCCTGGCCAACAACATTGCTGAAACCGACAAACTGGCACTGTTTCTGTCGAACATCTCTGCTTCATGGTTCGGCTTGCTCCAAAATTTGGCGGCACCGGCCAAGCTGTCCGATGCGGCAATGACCTTCGCAAAAGTGACAACTATGCTCGACGAACATTTTGCTGACACCGAAAGCATACTCTCCGCCACCTATGAGTTCTACTCGTGCCATCAGAAACCGAACCAGTCAGCTGCCGACTGGATCGCTTCTCTCCGCGCAAAAGCCGTCCATTGTGGCTTTACCGATTCAAATTTGGCGAAAAAACCATTGGATCGGGCTATGAGGGATATGCTCGTCATCGGCACCAATGACCCGAGAGTTCGGGAGGCATTGCTCAAGGCGACGGATCCTACATTTGAGGAGGCTGAAAAGATTGTCAAAACAGCCGAGAAATTGCGGGGCAACGTCTCGAAATTCGAGCGGTCCAGTTCAGCATCAGTTGCCAAAATTGAGCAACCAGTAGGGCGAAAAAGCCCGAACCAGTCAAATCAAAAATACCAAAAGATTGAGCATAAATTTCTGCACAAATTACGCGCTGTAAATTTTGGCTGAAAATTTTTTTGGATAATCTTTTGGGAAAAATATGAAAATAAGCATATTTAATAAGAAAAATTAGATTAAAAACAAATTATATATGAAATTTAATAAAACAGAAATTATTTAGTGCGATCATTAATTTTCTTTAATGAAATTTAAGATAAGATTACAAACCATTTTTAATTTTTATTAAATATAATTGCTGCAGGGAACAGACCTAGGACAGTATAAAGGTCACAACTTATTCTAGACGAAATTTAGTTTTTTGGTTGATTTGGTCAAGACGAAAATTGTTAGCGTCTTTTCTCACTCTAGATATCTATTTTTTTAATTTCATACATTGTTTCCTTTCGAAATTTGATCATACATGTGCGTTAATTTCGAATTATTCACTTTAAATCAATCGCTACGATACCTACTCATATTTCTTTAAGATTAAATATGGAAAACCGCTCCTTTTTCCTTGCGAAGAACTTCCTCGCCCAGAAAAATAATCTCATTATCTTCATTTTGCGGCACAATTTCTGAACCTTGGTCATTGGGTTCCAAAATGCTCTTTTTGTTTTTGTCTGTGGGAATTTGTATTCCGTTTTGCGATAAATTCCGTTGGGGTGATGAAAATAGCGGATCATCATTGGTGTTCTCCTCCTCTTCCCCGTGCTCGCTATCGGAATCCGAATGTGGGATTGGGAATGTACTGCCCTGGGCTTTAATACGAAAAATGGTGTATTTCGGGAAATCTCGAATAATATCAAATGGCACAAAGGGAAGCCCCTTTATTCTTGAGCAATCAACCCAGACCCCGTATTTAGCAATGCATAACGCTACTTTGAGACAGGATTTGCATTTGCCTGGCAAATCAAATTTCAAAATCCTCGGGGTTGTTATACGGTCACATAAAATTTGTAGGCCGGATGAAGTGACCAAATAATCTACTTTTGGGGTAATTTTTTTTATCAACGCCTTTATGTCCTTTTGATTGACCGCCATTTCAATCGAGATACTCTATAAATAATGAGCAAAAAAAGTTTAAAATATGTGCTGAATAGTACAATGATTTTAACTTATATAGAGGAAATGAATTCATACATGCATCCTTCATTGTTCCCGCCCACTTTCCTGGGTCAAACAATAACAACAACAACAACAATCAAAAGACTTACCGCCAATGGTATCTTGAAGAAGAAAAGAGATTAACAACAATAAACATAAGGGGATAAAAAATAATGATAGTTGAGAATTTCGGAGATGATCCCATCTGGCCAAAATTTTTCTGTTTGTCTCCGCATATTTCATTGAAAATCCATTGCAAGCACAATATAAATAGGGGATGTTAAGCTCTACCAAATTCCCAAAGATAAGCTTATTCGAGGCAGTTTCACCAAAGATTATAGCATTTGAGCAAACTCTAGGTGGGGTGCTCGTTTAATATTCATATTACTAGCATAAAAATTCATTGCAAACACAAGATAAATAGGGGATTTTAGGCTCTACTAAATCCCCAAAGATGATTTTAGGTACAGTTTTATAGGTACAGTTTTACCAACGATTTTGGCTTTTGAGCAAATCAATGATCAACAACACATGGGCGAATTCATCATTTTTCGAACTCCTCTTTAATGGGTGGAGCGTTATGGGCCAAAATTGGCCTACATATACTGCACATTCCAACATAATTTTGCAACGTCTCAGATCCATTCTACTTTGTTTCAAAACAAAAGTTGATGAACCTTCGAAAATCCAATGAAAAAATGCTTAACAACACTGAGGTCCATTCACCATTTTTTGAACTCCTTTGCAAGGAAAAGCGCTAAGAAGCTCAAATTTCGTGGATATTTAAGGGAATAGAGCTGGCTAAAATCTAGGCCATTGGTTTAGGCCAATCTTTCCATTTATTTGAAATTTGCTTAAATTTTGCATGAAAAATTTTGCTAGAAGAACCCCCGTCACACAGTATCCCTCTTTCTCTACCTTTTCCATTCGCCTAGTCAACCCCAGTCCCACAGTATCCCTTTTTCTCTGCCTTTCCATTCTCCTCGTTCTCTGCCTCACCGAAGGAGAGAGAATTATTGATTATGGGGAGGAAGAGGGGCATGGGGAGGAGGAGGGCGCAACGTGCTGCGCGAAATTTTTTGGTCACTTTCTACTGCTACTAACTACTTATGCTGATTCGAATAGTATAAAATTTTTCCGAAATTCTAACAAAAAGTTCGAAATTTACCCAAAATATTGAAAAATATGGTTTTTTAGGGGATATTTCGAACTTTTTTGGCCGAATTTCGGAAAAATTTTTATACGATTCGAATCAGCGTAAAATTCTGCATAACTTTGCCTTTTATACTTTTTGTCTAATAAGTCTAACAAAAAAGTTTTAAGCCAAAATTTTGCATTTGGTACTTTTTTAACTTCCTGATTAACTAGGGAGTCCTGGTTTTTTTAACATCCTGGTTAACTTTTTCGATGTTTTTTCGATATTGCCTTTCACTTAAATTACCTAAAAACCACTTGTTTTTTCGATGATACCCTAGCAATTAATTCACCAAATGATGGTAAGTTGCAAACTTTTTCTTTTTTTCTTTCTTATTAATTTCCAAATTTTAATTATAAAACATGCAATAAATAAATAAATGAAATTCTGTAGTGTTTAAGTTAGTTTATTCGCTGTAGCTAGTTTAAAATTAATAAAAAAATAATTTATAATTGATTTAAAATGAATTTTCAGACAGTATTTGCATTGACACAGCATTTGCATACAAGCTGGTAAAAATTAATTTGCATTATTAAAATAAAAACGAATTAAAAAAATTATTTATTACAATTCTATTTCGCACCTACGTGATATTTAATCGCAAATTTTTGTAATTCTTTTAAGAAAATTCATTTATATCGTTTTTATGGGTTACAAAATTTAAGAACTCACTTGTGTTGATCATCATGGATGGAAAAAAGACTGTGGAATCTACTAAAAGCTACCTTTTTAATTCAAAATTATTTTCCAAAATTGAATGAATGCTAAGCTTTAATGGCGATGGATTTCCTCAAATTGCATCAAAACTAGAAAAATGAGTGCCGCCGCCAGTACAAAATCCCAAGGACAATATTCTATGGGAGAAATACCTATCACAAAATAAATTTTTCCAGTTTTTTATAGTAAATTTAAAAAATAATTTATATTTTAAAAGAAAATTTTAAAGATCAATAAAAATTTTTTAAAAAGAATCGCGTTACTGAAGCGCTTCTTTAATTTTATTTTTAATAAAATTTTTGGTGTTTTTGATGATTTTATCCTCGTAATGACTTCATTTTGCATGTCTCTTTAGTTTTAAAAGATTTAGCGAGCAATCAACCCCTTTAATTATGAAAAAATAAAAAAAAAATATGACCAATAATTTGGTTATTTATTAGAGTTCAAATAGTACATTGGTATTGTACAGTAGTTTTCAGTTCTCTGCATACTGTTACTGGTTTGTTTCACCTATCAGTATTAAGATGTGTGCAATAGTTTTTTAGTGTTTTTAATTTTAATACTGGAGAAAAAAGAATCTTGAGACGGATCAAATTTGTTAGACTTTTTCGGTGGTATTCCACCATTTCTGGAATTGTCAATCTGGTTTTCTTTCCTCCAAAGTCATTTTAAAAAATTTAGATGAAAATTATTGATGAAAAAATTATAGGAAAAATTTTTAATTGATTTAAATTTTTTAAATGATTAAATTTTAATTAAATTAATAAATTTATTCAACTTAATAAAATGGTCGCATTTCACCAAAATTATCGTAAATTTTGTCTAGATAAAAAAACTAATTATTTAGAAGTGTCGTTTCTTATATAGTGGTTTTACTTTTTAATTAACTTTTTGGGCCTTTTCAGATGTGTTTTTCCACATGGTTATTATCAAATATTCATAGAGCTTAAAGAATAATTTTTTACGTGTTTCATATTTTGACAACACGATATACAGGGTGCGCCAAAAGTTCTATTACATTTTTTATTTGCCCCTAACTTTTTGTTGAGATGATTAATTGTTTATCGCTTTTTTTAATTTTTAGCCCATTCTATTCTTTATCATGTCCACCCATCGCCAATCGATAATTGCATTATCCATGAAGCGGACAAGTGCTTCCAAAATTGCAACCCTGCTTGGCGTCTCGCGACGGACAGTCAATCGGACTATCAAAAAATTCCATTAAAAAATTTTCAATATGAAAAAACAAGTTATATGCTTAGGGACTATGGTACACTAGAGGACCTCAAAAGGAGCGGGAGACCGAGGTCCGTGAACACCAGCAGAAACCGGAAAAGGTCCAAGCAGCGAGTGGATCGCAACCCCCGGTAAAAGGACACTTCGCTACCAGGTAGCGAACTGTCCGTACCATTTCGCTACCATTTTTGGGACACTTCGCTACCGCTTTTGAATGTCCCAAAAATGGTAGCGAAGTGTCCGTTCGTTTTTTGTCTATATTCTATTAAGTTTGTTAGAGTGCCTGTCTAAAAAATTCCACAGGCCTCGAATTTTTCATAGGCATCAGGTTTTTCTCAAAAAAATTTCATAGGTCTCGGTTTTTCAAAAATTTTCAGGTCTTGGGTTTTACAAGAATTTTCCAAAACTCAAACGTGGGGACTCAATCGTGGGGACTCAAACGACCCCCACCGTAATTTTTATGTTCCTTTCTGAAACTTTTGGTTAAAATTCCAAGAATTTATCATCATTAAAAATATGTTTTCTGGTAGCTTTAATTAATTGTAATAATTTTTTCTAAAAAATTTATAATAATCAAAAAAATGAACGAAAGAAGATTAGAAATAAGGATTTTAAAAAGTGGTGGTGAATCGAACTTGCGTTACCAGCACCAATAAACCAGAACCAACTCCACTTGTTGTACATCTCTCATTGTGCATTTAACAAAAAAGATGAACAAAAACGATGTGAATCATCGATTGGATTCAATGGAAAATAATCACAGATAGCTTAAATGGTGCTTTCGACGATAAATTGGTGCTAGGACTTAAAAAATTGCCAAATCACATAACATGATCAAAATTTTTACTAGGAAAAAAATAGAAAAATATAATATATAACGGTAATATTGGAATTTAAAGTATAATTGCAAAGTTGTCGTTTTAGATCATACGTATTTTTTTTCGTTTTAGATCATACGTATTTTTGAAGATGCTTAATTTTTTTTATATATTTTCCTAAGATTTTGGCCAATTTATAATGCATACCTATTACCGTAAAACCTGTATTAGAACACCCACCCCCTTAAATAGACCGCCCCACTACAGAGAGGATTGAAAAATATAATACCCGGGTATTCTAATACAGGTTTTACGCTATATATTTTGTCATTTTTAAGCAAATTTCGGAGCATATCATTTGTGCATATTTGATACATAATATATCCAATTAAGCAAATGTATTCCTTGACTCTCTTTTTTATTTTTTTTATGGCCACTTCGCCTGAAATCGTCAAAGGTTTGGAATATTAAGAAAAAAAATATTTGTCTGAAATTTGTCAATTGGTGCAAGGTCATTTGTCCAATTTGTTCAAAATCATCACGACAAAATTCCACCTTTTAATTTTAAAGTCAGAATCGTGCTTGAATTAAATTATCATATTTTAAAATCCGAATAAAATAAATACAATCGGCAATGTTAAAAGGAAAAAAATAATATAAATTTTGAGCAGTATATTTAGTTTTAAATTGAGACCGGACCAAGACAAGATTTTACAATATTTTCCGTGCTATGTCATTTTCTAAAAATCGACAGAAAAAGTGTTGTGTCCGCGAGTGGGGTAGCCCGTTGGAATCGAACTTGGGTCTCCTTTTTGTTGAATCCAGACATCTACCACTTGGCCTCGTGGAAAAAAATAATAAAAAAAAATAAAAAAATATATTTGTTGTATTAATATGATTCCACGAAATATAATTAATCGAGTCTTGAATTGAATCTCAAACTTTGATTCCATGGCAATTCCACAACCATGACGATTGTTTACACTGCATCAAATTCGGAGAAATTTTTCGGAGAAATTTTTTAATCTTCAAAAATTTTGAAGCTAGATCAAAAAAATGCGAAAAATTATGGCTTAATAGATTTCGAAATTACTTCTAATAAGGGTCTATTAGGTAATCATAAAAAATTTCTATTCATTGTTTTTAACTTTTTATTTATCTAAGCTATTTTGTGAATTTGGTCATTTTGTCTCTTTACTCATTTTGTAGCACCCTCTTTTACAATAATAAAGATTTTTCCGATTTTTAGGAAACGCCCGTCAGCTGAGAGGAAAAAACAATATTTGGCGATTTTTAGGAAACGACTCACCACTAGATTTTCCAAGAATCCTGCTTCAAGAATCATGAAAAACCTTGAACTAAGTTTTTGATTGAACCTTTACTGAGTTTTTCAAGATTTTTCAAGAATCTTAGTTCAATCTTGCTTAACGTTTAGTCTGGTCTCTAGTTTGAAAATCTAATTAAAAAATAATATTAAAATTAATTACGTTTAATGGTCTTATTCAGCCAAACAAAAAAATACAGTATTATTATTTTATTAAGGCTACCAGATATAGTAAGTAAAACTTTTAAAAGTAAAGCTAACTAATAAATATGGACTGATTATATGAACAAAAAATTGCAAAAACGGAAGTATAATATGGGCTAAAAAGTACTGGATATGGACAAAAACCTGCCATAAAATTACTGAAAATTTTCAGATAATATGTTGAAAAATCGAAAATTTTTATCTAAAAAATTAATTCTCAAAAATTAGTAAATTTGAGGCAAAGGATAGATTCCAGCCGGTTCTGGTGAAAAAACGTGGTTCCGATTCCGTTTTTCCTGGTTCAGATTAATTCCGCTCCTCGGAAAATGGCATCCTAAATAAGGATTCATAAACTTTTGTAAGTTTGGTGACATTTATATATGGTATGTATTTTTAATGATAGCCCATTCTGATTCTGTCTAATCCTTTTGGACAAACGACCAAGCTCCATGCTCGTTTTGTATTAAAATCCGCGTCAGAAAAATATGGAAATCTCTTTAACTTAAAATTTTTTGAAACGATTTGTTTGCATTCGGTATAAATCTCCGCGCGATCACACCTTTGCGAGGAATGAACAATTTAAGGGGATATTTATTTGGAGAGGGTGGAGGGACACGTGTAGTATTTTGTTGAAATTGACA
>LDKF01005228.1:0-13026 GCA_001026735.1 Rotylenchulus reniformis | reverse complement strand
GATGCTCGAAGAGAAGGCCCTGAAACATTTGTTGGCCCCGCCGAAGCGTTTGGACGAGTTGAAACAACGAGGCCAAGAGTTGTCCGAACATTTGGCACGGAAGAAGGCCGAAATGCAAAAGCACTCGGAACACAGAGCAACAATTCGGCTGTTCGCACAGCAGCTTGAGAGGCTACAGAAACAAAAGACAGAATTGGAGCAGCGGTTGGACAGATTGCAGTGGCCGAATTGCCAAGAGTTGGAGCAGCTGGGCCATGGGCTACTTGAACCACTCAAGCTGGATTTGGACCAGATGGAAGCACCACCAGCAGAGGAGCTCGAGCGTCAAAGACAACAGTTGAGGACAGCATTGGCCGACCAAATCGAGCCCAAATTTGAGGTGAAGATGGCTGAGGCGAGACAAACAGAAGAAAAGGTTCGGCAAATCTCTGAACAAATAACCAGTGCCGAACACTTGCTGATGCAACTGCGACAGCACTACAATGAAGGCACGAAGCCATTGGAAGTGGTCAGTGATGATGTGGGCAGATTGCGTGCAATGAACTCGAAGCTGTCCGAACTGTCCTTGGAGGAGGTCAAGCAGCAGCCGATTCGGAAGCAGCTGGCCGACCGATTGATGCCAGTTCGCAGCCAACTCAATGTAAGCAAACCCAAAGAACAAATACCAGCAGGGTAGAGCCTCCCCTCCTCCCCTTCAAATAGACACATACTAAGGTCGGTGCATAAAATGTTCCATTTTTTGCGAAGATTTTTAAACCTTTAAAATCCAAGAATGGATGCATCAAATTTACACTAACTTAAAATTACGTACGCTTGGACTAATATAGACATGAAAATGCACAAAATTATAACACTTTAACATGACATATCTGTACCATAAGTGCATATTGTTTGTTGTATGATTGTACTAACACCTTTACAATTTCAGTCTCTCCTTGAGGCAATGAACGCTGAACTCGAACGGGAGCGGAAGCTCCGAAACAGTTACGCACCGTTGGAGGACGAGTTGCTGCAACGGAAGGCGGAGTTGTCTTCATTGTCGCTGTTGCTGACTAGGACGAAGAACTGTCAGGCGGGCTTGGACCAAGTAAAGGAGCTGAAAGAGAAGAGTTTGCCTCTGTTGCGGAAGAAGATGGACACGCTTTGGCAGCAAGTGGACACTGAAGAAGAGTCGGGGAGGAAGTACGTGCAAAGGGATCCACAACTGGCGGGGGACCAGCCGAGCGGAAGTCTTGCGGAGGTCGAGTCGCGCCTGGACCAGCTGGCAGAGACTCTGGCTGTCCGAGTCAGGGTGGAAGTTGTGACACCCGAGCTGGAAACACTGATCTCTGTCACACAACGGGCACTGGAAGAATCATCCAGGGTGGCAGAAGAGCCAGGCCAATCCATCCAGAGCCAAGAGGAGACACTGATGTTGTTGGAAGGGCNCGAAGCCATTGGAAGTGGTCAGTGATGATGTGGGCAGATTGCGTGCAATGAACTCGAAGCTGTCCGAACTGTCCTTGGAGGAGGTCAAGCAGCAGCCGATTCGGAAGCAGCTGGCCGACCGATTGATGCCAGTTCGCAGCCAACTCAATGTAAGCAAACCCAAAGAACAAATACCAGCAGGGTAGAGCCTCCCCTCCTCCCCTTCAAATAGACACATACTAAGGTCGGTGCATAAAATGTTCCATTTTTTGCGAAGATTTTTAAACCTTTAAAATCCAAGAATGGATGCATCAAATTTACACTAACTTAAAATTACGTACGCTTGGACTAATATAGACATGAAAATGCACAAAATTATAACACTTTAACATGACATATCTGTACCATAAGTGCATATTGTTTGTTGTATGATTGTACTAACACCTTTACAATTTCAGTCTCTCCTTGAGGCAATGAACGCTGAACTCGAACGGGAGCGGAAGCTCCGAAACAGTTACGCACCGTTGGAGGACGAGTTGCTGCAACGGAAGGCGGAGTTGTCTTCATTGTCGCTGTTGCTGACTAGGACGAAGAACTGTCAGGCGGGCTTGGACCAAGTAAAGGAGCTGAAAGAGAAGAGTTTGCCTCTGTTGCGGAAGAAGATGGAGACGCTTTGGCAGCAAGTGGACACTGAAGAAGAGTCGGGGAGGAAGTACGTGCAAAGGGATCCACAACTGGCGGGGGACCAGCCGAGCGGAAGTCTTGCGGAGGTCGAGTCGCGCCTGGACCAGCTGGCAGAGACTCTGGCTGTCCGAGTCAGGGTGGAAGTTGTGACACCCGAGCTGGAAACACTGATCTCTGTCACACAACGGGCACTGGAAGAATCATCCAGGGTGGCAGAAGAGCCAGGCCAATCCATCCAGAGCCAAGAGGAGACACTGATGTTGTTGGAAGGGCATAGGCAGAAGCTGACCAGTGTGATGGAGCAAGTGCCGGCAGAGGTTGAAGAGACACGGCCGCTGAGGGAACGGGGCGCCAAGCAGCTGGACCAGCTGAGTCAGCAGATCAAAGGTCTCGGAGAGGTGGTTGGCCGGAAGATGGCGACGACAGCCCAGTTTGTGGCAACTCGGACCCAAGTGTTGGCCCAGTTGGAAGAACTGAACCAAAGCCTGGCAGAACAGCAGGCCAAAAGTCAGAGTTCAGCCTCGACTTCGCATGCCGACGAGCCATCACTCGTTGCATTAGCCGAGCAGAAGAAGAGGGTGGAACAATTGCAGGACAAACTTGTGGGCCAGCTGTCAGAGTTCGAAGAACTCGATCTGGACANGGGTGGAAGTTGTGACACCCGAGCTGGAAACACTGATCTCTGTCACACAACGGGCACTGGAAGAATCATCCAGGGTGGCAGAAGAGCCAGGCCAATCCATCCAGAGCCAAGAGGAGACACTGATGTTGTTGGAAGGGCATAGGCAGAAGCTGACCAGTGTGATGGAGCAAGTGCCGGCAGAGGTTGAAGAGACACGGCCGCTGAGGGAACGGGGCGCCAAGCAGCTGGACCAGCTGAGTCAGCAGATCAAAGGTCTCGGAGAGGTGGTTGGCCGGAAGATGGCGACGACAGCCCAGTTTGTGGCAACTCGGACCCAAGTGTTGGCCCAGTTGGAAGAACTGAACCAAAGCCTGGCAGAACAGCAGGCCAAAAGTCAGAGTTCAGCCTCGACTTCGCATGCCGACGAGCCATCACTCGTTGCATTAGCCGAGCAGAAGAAGAGGGTGGAACAATTGCAGGACAAACTTGTGGGCCAGCTGTCAGAGTTCGAAGAACTCGATCTGGACAAGAAGGATGAGCTGGAAGAACTGAAGAACAGTGTGCAGGCTGTGACGACCCGAATCGACACAGTCCGAGATCGGTTGCAGGTCAGTACTCGGGAGGGGAGGGACTTTCCGTATTAAAATTACAATTTTGGATTTTTAGTAANAGAAGAGTCGGGGAGGAAGTACGTGCAAAGGGATCCACAACTGGCGGGGGACCAGCCGAGCGGAAGTCTTGCGGAGGTCGAGTCGCGCCTGGACCAGCTGGCAGAGACTCTGGCTGTCCGAGTCAGGGTGGAAGTTGTGACACCCGAGCTGGAAACACTGATCTCTGTCACACAACGGGCACTGGAAGAATCATCCAGGGTGGCAGAAGAGCCAGGCCAATCCATCCAGAGCCAAGAGGAGACACTGATGTTGTTGGAAGGGCATAGGCAGAAGCTGACCAGTGTGATGGAGCAAGTGCCGGCAGAGGTTGAAGAGACACGGCCGCTGAGGGAACGGGGCGCCAAGCAGCTGGAACAGCTGAGTCAGCAGATCAAAGGTCTCGGAGAGGTGGTTGGCCGGAAGATGGCGACGACAGCCCGGTTTGTGGCAACTCGGACCCAAGTGTTGGCCCAGTTGGAAGAACTGAACCAAAGCCTGGCAGAACAGCAGGCCAAAAGTCAGAGTTCAGCCTCGACTTCGCATGCCGACGAGCCATCACTCGTTGCATTAGCCGAGCAGAAGAAGAGGGTGGAACAATTGCAGGACAAACTTGTGGGCCAGCTGTCAGAGTTCGAAGAACTCGATCTGGACAAGAAGGATGAGCTGGAAGAACTGAAGAACAGTGTGCAGGCTGTGACGACCCGAATCGACACAGTCCGAGATCGGTTGCAGGTCAGTACTCGGGAGGGGAGGGACTTTCCGTATTAAAATTACAATTTTGGATTTTTAGTAAAAATTATTACACAGAATCATTCTTTTTTCTACATCTCCACACCTTTTTTCCTCTTTCTAATGCTAGAGTTAGGACAATCCAATCATTCTTTAGGAACTGTCAAAATCTGAGGGTGACCGTAAAATGTGAAAATACCGTAATTTACATTGAAAAAATAAGCAATTAGATGACAGAAGAGAACATAATATTCCTGTTCATTATACATTTGCAGAAACGGATAGCTGAGAATGCCCGCAATGAGCAGTTGCAAAAGCATGTGAGTGGGCTGAACGATGCCTTGCTGGAAGTGGTCAGCCAGGCACAACAAACACTGAACGACCCCAACGCGGCGCCACAATCCTATGAACAACTGCAGCAGGCCGTGGCTGAGCCAGTTGCAAATGCCGAGAAGTGTTGCGCAGTGTTGGAAGATGAAGATGCGCGGCACTCCCTGAGCGCAAACATCCTGGTGGCCAAGGAGGTGCAGGGGCGTCTTGTGCAGCGCTGGCGGCACTGGCTTGAGTTTGTGCAACAACGGGACCGGACCAGTGCGCAGCTGGACTCACTGAGAAATCAGCTGAGAGATGTGTTGTCGATGCCGATCTCGTCGGATGTTAGTGAAGTTCAACGACGATTGGATTCTCTTAAGGTATTAATAACTTTTTAAACTTTCAAATTTCAATGATTTCAGGCTAAGAAAGCGGAGATTGAATTGCTTCGGAGATCGTTCACACCATTGGCTGAGTTATCCAAATTATTGGCACCCCTAAACGCACCAATTGATACTGTCGACTCATTGAGATTAGAAGCCGAAGACGCGAAAAATTCTTTTGAGGTTTACCAGTTGCCCATAAATTTGCAGTTTGTGCCATTTTTAATTTTTTTTTTCGATTCACAACAACGAAACGACATTTAAATAAAAAATATCAGCTTTATGATTATGATGCAATTTCATGAGTTTGCACAATTGAGAGCAAAAAACCAGTTTCCTTCTGAGATTTCCTTTTGTAAATCCCCAATTTTGAGCTAGCTCGAAGCAACAATTTCTCTACAATTTCCTGTCCCTTGGAGATTGTTTGGAATTGGAAAATTAAAAGTTGACATCTAAAAACTGCAGATATATCAATGGGCGAATTATTTTAAAATTTAGGAAATAATTGGTCAATTTGAAATCGAACTCAAACGGAAAATTGAACTAAGACAAAAGTTGGAACAAATTGATGCAAATCTTTGTGGAGCACAAAGCAAATTTGAAGATCTGCCGAAGTTGGNAGCCAGTTGCAAATGCCGAGAAGTGTTGCGCAGTGTTGGAAGATGAAGATGCGCGGCACTCCCTGAGCGCAAACATCCTGGTGGCCAAGGAGGTGCAGGGGCGTCTTGTGCAGCGCTGGCGGCACTGGCTTGAGTTTGTGCAACAACGGGACCGGACCAGTGCGCAGCTGGATTCGGCACGCAAATTGCTTGAGGTGACTGAACGGAAACCGTGCCGAGAATTGTCTCAAGTGGAGGCGGACTACGAAAATCTCAAGGTGGGAGCAATTTTTTGACTCATCGGAAACAATCGACCGAGAAATCGTTTATTCAGTCAGTTTCTTAGTCAAATTGACCAACCAACCGGATCACACCAAATTTGAATTTTTGGTCTCGTTTCGGTTACTTACCTTAGCCCAGAGCTGTTATATATCCTTTTTTATAAGATTTGTCCTTATTTTGGGGGTCCCAATCTTACAAAATTAAAATGTCCTTATTTGTAAGATTTGTCCTTATTTTCGACCCAAGTCCTTATTTTGTCCTTATATTTGTGATTTTGGCAAATTTTATTCAAAAAATAACCAATTTTATTAAGAAAAGAAGCCCAAATTTTCTATGGTTTTACTCATTAAAAAACAACAAATTGCTCTTGGAAATAGTCGGTAGGGAACGAATATGATGCTTAGAATGGATTATATTTTTGGATTTGCATTTTTTAAAAAGTGTCGTTACTTTTGAGGAATTTCCCCAGNAGGAGGCACAGAACTCGCTGTTGCCATTGAACGTCGCACTGGATCAATTGCAACAGGTTGCCGAACAACTTGATCCGTTGGAGACGGCGTATGCCGAGGTGCGGTTTCTGGATGTGGACTTTGAGCAATTGGAAAAGCAAAATGAGGAGCTGACTGCCGATTTGCATGACGAGATTGAGCATGAGAAGGCCTTTGGTGCGGAAGTTGAGCAGCTCAGCCGTGAAACGGATGAGCTGGAGAGCCAGACTCCAGCAATGAGCGACAAAGAGGATGTGAACACACTGCAGAATGCCTTGAGAACAACAATTGTCACTTTGGAGGCGAAGATCCATGCACTAAAGCAGCAAAGTGAACGGACAGAGCAGACCAGAAGACATGTGATCCGATCCGCAGATCCACAACTGGATGAGCTTGGAAGGCGCATTGAGCGGGTGAGAACAGTGATCCAGAAGAGCCTGCAACAATGGACAGAAACATCCATTGTCCGGCTGCGGTCCAAGTTGATGCAAGCTGCTTCCGAAGTTCCCAATGAAGAAAGGATACAAGAATGCTCCAAAGAACTTGAGGGCATACCCATCGAGGATGCCCGGGACCGGGATGAGCTTCGACAACAGGTTGAGGAGCTGAAGTGGAAGAAGAAGCGCAAAGACACGATCCAAGCAAAGATTGATGAGCGGCTGGCAGCAATTGGCAAGGAATTGGAGGTGCTCGGACAACGGGTTGCTGGTGGAGGAGGAGGAGGAGGGGGGCAGCATCCGCCGAAGATTCAGCCAGCAAAGAAGAAGGGCAAGCAGCGGAAGGGGAAGAGGGCCGACTCGGCAGCAGAAGAGAAAAACGGCGGAAAGCCATTGGACAGAGACGAAAGGATCGATGAGCTCCGAAAAGCACTGGATCATCTGGAAACTGAGATTGCCCCGACATTGAGCACCCTCCAAGATGAGGCCATTCAGGAAGGGGTTCCCTTGCAGCCAACAGAGCAACAACGTCAACAAATTTTGTTGGTCCAGGAGCTTGGGCAAAACCTAAAGGTATGTGTTGTCTCTCTATAGGCTTTTTGATATCAGTCAGTCCCAAACCGCTTTTATCGGTCGATTTTAAGATTGAGCTTGACCAAAAGCTAGCGGAAAAGGCACAAGTGGGAGCGATGGTCAACGAGGTCCACGTGCTGAGGAGCTTGGTGGAAGGAACCCTTTTTGAAGAAGAGCCCCTTGTAGAAGAACTGAGTTTGACNCAATGAAGAAAGGATACAAGAATGCTCCAAAGAACTTGAGGGCATACCCATCGAGGATGCCCGGGACCGGGATGAGCTTCGACAACAGGTTGAGGAGCTGAAGTGGAAGAAGAAGCGCAAAGACACGATCCAAGCAAAGATTGATGAGCGGCTGGCAGCAATTGGCAAGGAATTGGAGGTGCTCGGACAACGGGTTGCTGGTGGAGGAGGAGGAGGAGGGGGGCAGCATCCGCCGAAGATTCAGCCAGCAAAGAAGAAGGGCAAGCAGCGGAAGGGGAAGAGGGCCGACTCGGCAGCAGAAGAGAAAAACGGCGGAAAGCCATTGGACAGAGACGAAAGGATCGATGAGCTCCGAAAAGCACTGGATCATCTGGAAACTGAGATTGCCCCGACATTGAGCACCCTCCAAGATGAGGCCATTCAGGAAGGGATTCCCTTGCAGCCAACAGAGCAACAACGTCAACAAATTTTGTTGGTCCAGGAGCTTGGGCAAAACCTAAAGGTATGTGTTGTCTCTCTATAGGCTTTTTGATATCAGTCAGTCCCAAACCGCTTTTATCGGTCGATTTTAAGATTGAGCTTGACCAAAAGCTAGCGGAAAAGGCACAAGTGGGAGCGATGGTCAACGAGGTCCACGTGCTGAGGAGCTTGGTGGAAGGAACCCTTTTTGAAGAAGAGCCCCTTGTAGAAGAACTGAGTTTGACAGCAACTGAGCAGAGGCGAAAGGACGTTGATGATGCCGGCAAAAGGTTGGGAGAACAGCTGGACAAGGTGCGGGAGAAGATGCCGCTCCGGGCCAGTCTCAGTTCAGAGGAGCAACTGCTTGTGCAGGAAAGTGAGAAAGAGGCTCGGGACCACGTTGACAGACTGAACTCGATCAGCCGAGCACTTCAACAACAGATGGAAGTGCTTGATGAGTGGACGAGCGAGAAGGGTCAACTTGACCAGCAAACGTCCAGTCTGGCGGAAGAGCTGAAGCGCATTGAAGACAAGTACAGGCAACAACCGCAAAGTCTGAGAGGTGCCAAGGATGATCTGAACAGGCTAGAAGGCCTGAAGGGCGGAGCTGGTCAGGCCAAGGACAGACTCATTCGGATCCAGAGTGTGTTGGTCCAGCAGTTTCCCAGAAGAGAAAGGGCGGAGGCCGAACTGAGACCCATTGAGGAGCGGTTGATCCAGTTGCACGCCGACATCGGGAGCACAGTTGAGCGGTTGAGGAAGGGCATCGAGTCTGAGAACAAGTTGCTGGACGAGCGAAATGCACTTCTCGGTGCCCTGCGCACGCTCCAACAACAGACTCAGCAAGCACATGCCATCGAGGACCCGCACAACAAGAGCAGCGAAATGGGCAAAGTGCAGCAGCAGTTAGAGCAACTTGACACACAACTGGCCAGACTGGATGATAAGTGCAGTGGTGATCCAACAAAGGGCAGCAGCCCGGTCATCTCCCATTCGGAATTTTCCCTGGAACTCGCACCCGTCCATGAAGAGCTCAAGATGCTGAAAGATCTGCTCAGAGAAGAGGAGAAGGATGTNGATGGTCAACGAGGTCCACGTGCTGAGGAGCTTGGTGGAAGGAACCCTTTTTGAAGAAGAGCCCCTTGTAGAAGAACTGAGTTTGACAGCAACTGAGCAGAGGCGAAAGGACGTTGATGATGCCGGCAAAAGGTTGGGAGAACAGCTGGACAAGGTGCGGGAGAAGATGCCGCTCCGGGCCAGTCTCAGTTCAGAGGAGCAACTGCTTGTGCAGGAAAGTGAGAAAGAGGCTCGGGACCACGTTGACAGACTGAACTCGATCAGCCGAGCACTTCAACAACAGATGGAAGTGCTTGATGAGTGGACGAGCGAGAAGGGTCAACTTGACCAGCAAACGTCCAGTCTGGCGGAAGAGCTGAAGCGCATTGAAGACAAGTACAGGCAACAACCGCAAAGTCTGAGAAGTGCCAAGGATGATCTGAACAGGCTAGAAGGCCTGAAGGGTGGAGCTGGTCAGGCCAAGGACAGACTCATTCGGATCCAGAGTGTGTTGGTCCAGCAGTTTCCGAGAAGAGAAAGGGCGGAGGCCGAACTGAGACTCATTGAGGAGCGGTTGATCCAGTTGCACGCCGACATCGGGAGCACAGTTGAGCGGTTGAGGAAGGGCATCGAGTCTGAGAACAAGTTGCTGGACGAGCGAAATGCACTTTTCGGTGCCCTGCGCACGCTCCAACAACAGACTCAGCAAGCACATGCCATCGAGGACCCGCACGACAAGAGCAGCGAAATGGACAAAGTGCAGCAGCAGTTAGAGCAACTTGACACACAACTGGCCAGACTGGATGATAAGTGCAGTGGTGATCCAACAAAGGGCAGCAGCCCGGTCATCTCCCATTCGGAATTTTCCCTGGAACTCGCACCCGTCCATGAAGAGCTCAAGATGCTGAAAGATCTGCTCAGAGAAGAGGAGAAGGATGTGCAAAGGAAGTTGGTCAACAACGCAGCAAGGGCACGAGTCGCAAGAGAGCTTACGGAGGTCCAATTGCGCATTCGAAGAGCAGACAACATTCGAGAAGATCCGAATTCCATTGTTGATGACTTGAAAGCAGCAATCTTGGAAATTGAAGAAGCACAGCCACACATGGAAGCACTAAGCCAAGTCCTGGATTCATTGCAGGGTGTGTCGGGAGAAGAAGGAGATGCGCAAGCCATTCTAATCCGTGATGAAGCCAGTGCAGAACGTATGGAGCAAAGCGAAAGATTGGGAAGCCTGCTGCAATCACTTCGTGACCAGCTCCAGATGATGACGCAGTTCGACCAAGAAGTTGTCCAAATTGAGGCCAATTTGAAGCAAATTGGCACCACTTTGGATGAATTACGAGCGGAAGGTGCAGATACCACCGTCGACACATTTGTGCATTTGGAGGCGGATAGAGCTGAACAAATGAACGCCCTGATTGGTGTGCAATTGATGCTCGAAGAGAAGGCCCTGAAACATTTGTTGGCCCCGCCGAAGCGTTTGGACGAGTTGAAACAACGAGGCCAAGAGTTGTCCGAACATTTGGCACGGAAGAAGGCCGAAATGCAAAAGCACTCGGAACACAGAGCAACAATTCGGCTGTTCGCACAGCAGCTTGAGAGGCTACAGAAACAAAAGACAGAATTGGAGCAGCGGTTGGACAGATTGCAGTGGCCGAATTGCCAAGAGTTGGAGCAGCTGGGCCATGGGCTACTTGAACCACTCAAGCTGGATTTGGACCAGATGGAAGCACCACCAGCAGAGGAGCTCGAGCGTCAAAGACAACAGTTGAGGACAGCATTGGCCGACCAAATCGAGCCCAAATTTGAGGTGAAGATGGCTGAGGCGAGACAAACAGAAGAAAAGGTTCGGCAAATCTCTGAACAAATAACCAGTGCCGAACACTTGCTGATGCAACTGCGACAGCACTACAATGAAGGCACGAAGCCATTGGAAGTGGTCAGTGATGATGTGGGCAGATTGCGTGCAATGAACTCGAAGCTGTCCGAACTGTCCTTGGAGGAGGTCAAGCAGCAGCCGATTCGGAAGCAGCTGGCCGACCGATTGATGCCAGTTCGCAGCCAACTCAATGTAAGCAAACCCAAAGAACAAATACCAGCAGGGTAGAGCCTCCCCTCCTCCCCTTCAAATAGACACATACTAAGGTCGGTGCATAAAATGTTCCATTTTTTGCGAAGATTTTTAAACCTTTAAAATCCAAGAATGGATGCATCAAATTTACACTAACTTAAAATTACGTACGCTTGGACTAATATAGACATGAAAATGCACAAAATTATAACACTTTAACATGACATATCTGTACCATAAGTGCATATTGTTTGTTGTATGATTGTACTAACACCTTTACAATTTCAGTCTCTCCTTGAGGCAATGAACGCTGAACTCGAACGGGAGCGGAAGCTCCGAAACAGTTACGCACCGTTGGAGGACGAGTTGCTGCAACGGAAGGCGGAGTTGTCTTCATTGTCGCNCATCCAGGGTGGCAGAAGAGCCAGGCCAATCCATCCAGAGCCAAGAGGAGACACTGATGTTGTTGGAAGGGCATAGGCAGAAGCTGACCAGTGTGATGGAGCAAGTGCCGGCAGAGGTTGAAGAGACACGGCCGCTGAGGGAACGGGGCGCCAAGCAGCTGGACCAGCTGAGTCAGCAGATCAAAGGTCTCGGAGAGGTGGTTGGCCGGAAGATGGCGACGACAGCCCAGTTTGTGGCAACTCGGACCCAAGTGTTGGCCCAGTTGGAAGAACTGAACCAAAGCCTGGCAGAACAGCAGGCCAAAAGTCAGAGTTCAGCCTCGACTTCGCATGCCGACGAGCCATCACTCGTTGCATTAGCCGAGCAGAAGAAGAGGGTGGAACAATTGCAGGACAAACTTGTGGGCCAGCTGTCAGAGTTCGAAGAACTCGATCTGGACAAGAAGGATGAGCTGGAAGAACTGAAGAACAGTGTGCAGGCTGTGACGACCCGAATCGACACAGTCCGAGATCGGTTGCAGGTCAGTACTCGGGAGGGGAGGGACTTTCCATATTAAAATTACAATTTTGGATTTTTAGTAAAAATTATTACACAGAATCATTCTTTTTTCTGCATCTCCACACCTTTTTTCCTCTTTCTAATGCTAGAGTTAGGACAATCCAATCATTCTTTAGGAACTGTCAAAATCTGAGGGTGACCGTAAAATGTGAAAATACTGTAATTTACATTGAAAAAATAAACAATTAGATGACAGAAGAGAACATAATATTCCTGTTCATTATACATTTGCAGAAACGGATAGCTGAGAATGCCCGCAATGAGCAGTTGCAAAAGCATGTGAGTGGGCTGAACGATGCCTTGCTGGAAGTGGTCAGCCAGGCACAGCAAACACTGAACGACCCCAACGCGGCGCCGCAATCCTATGAACAACTGCAGCAGGCCGTGGCTGAGCCAGTTGCAAATGCCGAGAAGTGTTGCGCAGTGTTGGAAGATGAAGATGCGCGGCACTCCCTGAGCGCAAACATCCTGGTGGCCAAGGAGGTGCAGGGGCGTCTTGTGCAGCGCTGGCGGCACTGGCTTGAGTTTGTGCAACAACGGGACCGGACCAGTGCGCAGCTGGATTCGGCACGCAAATTGCTTGAGGTGACTGAACGGAAACCGTGCCGAGAATTGTCTCAAGTGGAGGCGGACTACGAAAATCTCAAGGTGGGAGCAATTTTTTGACTCATCGGAAACAATCGACCGAGAAATCGTTTATTCAGTCAGTCTCTTAGTCAAATTGACCAACCAACCGGATCACACCCAATTTGAATTTTTGGTCTCGTTTCGGTTACTTACCTTAGCCCAGAGGTGTTATATATCCTTTTTTATAAGATTTGTCCTTATTTTGGGGGTCCCAATCTTACAAAATTAAAATGTCCTTATTTGTAAGATTTGTCCTTATTTTCGACCCAAGTCCTTATTTTGTCCTTATATTTGTGATTTTGGCAAATTTTATTCAAAAAATAACCAATTTTATTAAGAAAAGAAGCCCAAATTTTCTCTGGTTTTACTCATTAAAAAACAACAAATTGCTCTTGGAAATAGTCGGTAGGGAACGAATATGATGCATAAAATGGATTATATTTTTGGATTTGCATTTTTTAAAAAGTGTCCTTACTTTTGA